>UYRU01042575.1:85-22926 GCA_900617775.1 Dibothriocephalus latus | reverse complement strand
CGAAATTGAATTGGTACAGAAAGGTCATAGGTCATAGTCACTAAGGCTAATTAGTAAAGAAAGTTAAACAAAGTGAAAAGAGAATCAGGGGAAAATGGGTTGCAGGAAAAAAGGGGGCAGAAGAATGTGCAAATCTGGGGGCCTGTTGTTACCAAGGAAGGGCTAGGTTAACCACATGCTCCAATTGTTTGCATAGGTCCGGTTTAAAGCGTCTTATACAGGCTGCCTCCAGGTAGCGCAAGATTCGAGATGTTCGTGCTCGAACAAGAACTCGGAATGAGGTTATGGGGTCTAGAGAATGACCCGTGTCCAGCAAGTGTTCCTTTCTTTCTTTACTAATTAGCCTTGGTGACTGTGACCTATGACTTTTCTGTACCAATTCAATTTTGTATTTTTCTCATTCGTTACCTTTCAACGCATTGGAGTGGATGCAACTGATGAGCACTCCCGAAATGTTATGGATCCATTAAGTTTTGCATTAATTACTATCTTCAAATATAAAATATGTCTTGGCAGATAGCATTGCCGGCCATGACGAGGGAGACTGGAATGACCATTTCTGGCTCATTAGCAATCACCAGGCAGCCATAACCAATCCCAGAGGTGGCGACCCCGAGATTTGAACTTACGACCTTTGATTATTGATTGCAACATTCTTCCAGTGGGCCACGGGCCTGTTTTTGTCAGTTGCGATCGGGAGATATTGACACTCGCGGATTAGCACTCACTCTTTGGTAACGGAAGCCATTCGTCCCGCTTTTCCTTGGAGCTCATTCTCAAGCTCCACCAGCAAACACACAGTGGCTAGTGGTGTAGACAAATAGCACTGCCCGCAAAGACAAAGGAAACTGGAATGGCCATTTCTGGCTCAGTAGCCATCATCAGTCAGTCATAGCAATCCAAAGTGGCGCACCACTCGAGACTCGAAACTGTGACCTTTTTATCAAAAGTTTGACGCTTTAACCATTGAACCACGAGCTCGTTGTCTTGTCGGTTTAGATCGGGAAATATTGACACTCACTGATAAGCGTTTACCGATTGCTCAATAGTTGGAGATTTTGACTTCGGATGAAAACGTCGCGGGTTTGTGCCTCGGGTAAGGCACCAAAGCAGAGCGAGACGAGTGAGTTCCGTTAGCGATCGGTGATCGTTAATCAACGAAAAAATATTTTGTTTGGAAACCGCACGTCTGAAAATTTATTGGACTCACGTTGTAGCAAAGGGCACGTGGACTTATTAATTTTAAATGTTTTTGGTCCAAGGGCATTTTATCGATCGCATTATGGGAATAGTTACAGGCAAATGAAATCGTTGTAAAAGTATAGTTATTCAACATTACTTTTATAAAAGGACTACCAACTTCAAAATACAGGAAAATATGCTGCAACATTTGTGAGTAAAGGCAGTGTTCGTCGGAACTCGTGAACCTGTTTCTGTAATTCTTACTCAGAGTTTAACAGGAAATTATTGCTTATAGAAGGTAAGATTGGCAAAGTGCATGAGAGGTGGTCACCATTTACAGAAGCCTTTACTAAATGCCCAACAAGCTCCCACTTATATGCCATGCATGTACCCAGTAGCATCTTCTTTTTAAGAAATTGTATATTACATAGAATGGTTATGCCACAGGTTTGCAGAAACTGCGACGGGAAGTTATATGATTATTGTATTATCCATGTAAGCTACAAATATTTAAATATGTACAACATTTTCGAATGTATTGATAAGAGCACCGCGTGATAAGTAGATAATATAGTTCGAAAAGAGAACAATTGTCTTGTAGCCGTCAAACATTTTAAGATAAAAAATACTCGATATCCACGAATCAGAATGCTAAGCAAAAATGTTTGATACAAAAGAGAGCGATTTCCAAAAAAAGATGTGGGGCTGTCAGGCTGACGAGGAAAACTTCAGTGCCTGTATTTCTGTTTCTCGACGCGTGCGGAATAGCTCCAAGTATTATATAACTGACGGTTGATAAGTTGACATATGATAATCGAGATGATCGAAGTCCCACCGAGATGTCTAGAGTGAGTGCGCAGCAGCTGATTTCTTTTCAACAGGAATCGGGAATTAGGAACGTTATTTCAGTGTTCCGTCGGCGTATCGTTTGACGATTGCAAAAAGTCACCCTATTGTGTTATCAAGTTCAAACAAATAAAATATGAAACGACATTGATTCTTGATATTTCCCAAAGCCCCGATATACACCGTTTGAAAGTATTTGTATGAAAATATCAGAATAAGTCTGACAGATTGTAAATTAGGATGAGGAGGCCATTTTTGAGCTTGAGCTTGAGCTTAAGCCATTTGTCTGTCTCTATTAATTCCTGTTTGATGTACTATTAACTAAAACGCAAATGGGTTTACTCGGCATAGTTGTAAATCCTTGCTTCTATGATCGCGCATTCCTCAAAGTGAACTGTAAATCTTCTCGGACGTGTGCAAACATGCATATCACAACGTCATTGCGGAATTTGTACTGTCAGTTTATTTGCACAGATTTCTTACTGACAACGTTTTCTGTCTTGCAGTGTGAAAGTTTGCCTGCGATCTACGGAGCCGCAGTCTGCTATATGCTTCTTCAACAACCCCAAAGAGCTAAAAACACCCTAAAAAGACTTGCAAAGTATTCCTGGACCCCTGAGGTGCGTCGAAAAAGCAACGGTTATCTCATTTCTGTTAAATGGCTTAGATTATTCTGTTGTTCACAGGATTTTCCTATGCTGTCTTACCATAAAAAATCGTTCTTGACTTTGCTCTTTAATGGAAATTCATTGCAGTTAACCGGCTTCTAGGAGATGTGAAGGGAGTTGAGGATAAGAGTAGGCACACCATTGCCCGAGTTCCGAAGATTTGGAATGCCAGAGTTAAATTGCTCGCGATTTTCCAATAGAGTAGGCAAAACCACGGTTTATCACAGAAGACAGGGAGCCTAAAGCAGTGTCCGTCCTAGATTTCATTACGCTCTCCTCAGCACCAAATCCTGTTATTGAGGGCTCAAATGCGTACAAAAATTGTGCATAGGATCGTTCTACGTACAGCACTTTTCTCTGTCGCTCTGTGACTTCTGAGGTGCTCACCTAACCTCCGTTCCTCCAGAAGACCAACTAGGTTACCCTTACATCTTATTATGTGCAGATATACTGCCTCGGAATTGCATACAATTAACTAAATGCGTTGAATAGTTTAGCATTGACAAGTGAGGGCGCTAAGCAGAATAAATCCATACTTACGGTAATTGTTAATGGATAACTCAGAATACGCTGTCTACAATACCGGCTACTCTTTTTTCTGTAAATTGAATGCATATAGAATAATGCAAACACTTCTCAAATGAAACTGAATGCAAGGAATTACATACTAAATCGTGCTGCCGGCTTGGAAGCCGGTCGGCATATTTTCTTTATTGTTTTTTCTCCGACCCAAAGGAATATTTTATTTCATAGAGTAGAATCGACAAAGAAAAGAGATATCGGAATGGCCATTTCTGGCTTCTAACTGTCATCAGCCAGTCATACCCAAACCCACTTCATCGTATATTACAAGTTGCTATGCAACAACTCATCATATGCCGGATTGCAACCGACAAAAACTGCGGGCCTGTAGCTCAATGGTAGTGCTACACTACATGACCATAGCGTCACGGGTTCGAATCTTGGATGATCCACACATGGAATTGGGTATAGTTGGCTAATGATTATTGATAAGCCGGAAATAGCCATTCCGGTCTCCCGTGTATTTGTAGGTTCCATCATATGTTGAAGTCGCTATTCGACCGCCTGCGAGGGCTCTAGATTGAGCTCCAAGGCACAACGGAACAATCGGTGAGCACCATTCTAGCATAATATTTTATTTTTTATGTATTTAACCGTTTCATACATATTTTTGAAAAGTATAGTATACCTGTCCTTCAGAATGCCGAATTCCTGGAAAAATCCTGGCTGTTGCTTGCGGACATATACATTGCAATGGACAAGCCAGATATGGCCCACGAACTGCTGAAACGCTGCCTGCAGTTTAATCAGGTATGAAGTTGGCTCCTTTTGTCCCTGCTTCAGTCGTCATAAAACCAAAAATCTTGAAGAAAAGTCTATTTGGCAATTTCTCTTCGGACCGGTATGATTGCATGGATAATGAACTAGTACAGTTGGACGGTGTTAATAAGTGTGTTATGATTAAAACTCATCGTTTTCAGGCCACCCGCATGAAGAGACCGGCATTTAGAAGTCATTGCGCTGGAGGAGGGTCAATTAGAATGGGTTGCCAATAGTAATCATGGGCCAAGTACGTGGGGTGAAAATTACTGTCACTTGCACGGCGGGAACAACTGTCACCAGGGGCTGGGTGCGATATGCAATCGCCACCTGGTGTCGGCCTCGGCCACAGAATTGATAGTGCCTGTCTAAGCGTCGCCTGAAAACACAGGACTGGATTCGCTAACCGTATGGCCATTGCCTCGGCTGTTGCTAACACCCTTTAGTGTAGCCCCTTTGAGAGTTGGCTGGTGTCCGGTAGACAACCTGAAAGACTTCTTTAGGACCGACAAGGTGATTCTTATCGACAAGGTGTGCGAGGATGGAATAAAAGATCGATCTGGTTTCAGCTTAACTTAGCCGGGCCGTTATGTGTTCATGTACCCACTTTTCCAAACGCCTTGTTGTTCGGCCAACGTCATCTACTCCACAGGAGCAAATGAAAGAGTAAATGCACATCAATGCGGCCTTCAATGGGAGTCGGTCTTTATCTCCCAGTCATAGGAGAGAGTTCGCGAAGAGTGCGCATAAGTTCGTCGCCGGGGAAGCGCTTGTGATCGCTGTCTTATCAGCTCGTCTGCCACATCGCCCAAGAAAGGCAGTCTTATAAACACGCATTCCTTTTCTGCGGTTAAGGTAGCAGGCATTTGGTGCGTTCACCAACATTCCCAAGGATAAACCTTTTTGGACATCCATTTTCAAGAAGCGTGTTCTGCAGCTGCTGGAGTTCTGTTTCGGCGGAATATTTGCAGAACTGAAACAATTTCGAAGGAGTTAAGACTAAATTTTTGGCTTTCATCACCGTCACCTCTTCCGTCCCTCTCTCTTCTCGTCCTCTTCCTTCTCCTACTGCTTCCTCCTTTATTAAACCAGAATTATCCCTCTGACCTATCCCAAATTGTTTTTATCCAGTTTGCTACTAAAAGGTTCGAATGAGAAATGCCTCGCAGATGTGTGTGGCATATCAGTGCGCCTAATTGTGTTTTTCTTTCACACACACACGTTCCCCGCTGATTAGGCGTCCAATTTAGCCTGGTACTATCCCCTGCAACTGCCAACCAATCCCCAGATAATAAGGAATGTTCTGGAGTCCTAGCATTTGCATCCATACTAGAGGAGGTTATGCCGAAAGCCAGAAACCGCACCGGTCCGTATGCTTTGATTCTGAAGGGTAAAGTGACAAACTTGGCGGATGGGTACCTGAAGCATGCCGCAAAACAGATTGGAGTTTTTAATTTTTTCCTAGCAGTAAGGACTGCATCCATCAATTTACCAATTTATCGTCCCTTTTTGAAGTCCGTTTCATTTTTGCATAGATAATGCTCACGGCTGGAAAAAATACGTGAATAAAAAACAGTCTTTGAGTAAAAATAAGAATAAACATTTCATATTTTCTAGACAGGTGATCGCTCTAGGGATTTTCATTGAAAGCCCACCATTTCTTGTCAGTCAGTTAAAATAAGTAAAAAGATTATTTACTATCCGCGTGATTGCACTTGCTGTCCAGCAGTATGATAAATAGCCCTTTTCACTAAAATTTTACTCAAGTCCTCGCCGAATAACCTTGTTTTTTCGAACATACGTAATAAGTTGCTTGAAGCCTTAAGCCTGATCTGGTATTTATTCTAAGGTGATGTTTTGCTCCAACTATTGGACACTTTTTGACAGCAGTAAGTCAAGGCAGCAATATCCGTTTATTAACCATTCACTCGTGGTCTTAGTTAGTTCGGTATGCAAATAAGTTTATTAGTGATTTTTGGTGGTACTGAATCTTAGAAGGCAAATTTCGAATGTGAATTGTGCACGATAACAATTTTTCTTCAATAATTCAGTATCCCTGAGTAACGCGTAAGTCACCTAGAGATTCAAACCACAATTGGGTGTAGGATGGTACTATAAAATAAATAGTAATAAAAATAAACCAGGTGCAAACCTCCATGGTAGATACTCGTACCCAAAGTAAAGCAATCGGCCAACTATAATGCACACACGTATACTTGAGCAGAATTAAGCACAGAATCTGACCTAAAGTTTCAAGGTCAGATTCAATGTTGATGAAAAAAGAAGTCTAGTTGAAGTGGGGAACGAATAAGCAAGAAAAGAGGTAGAGAAGGACATGCTAGTCGGTCTGATAGAATTTTACAGGAGAAAGACGTGGTGAATTCCAGACTTGCTCAACGGTTAAAATAACAACTATAGAATCGTTTCCTTATAGTAGGATCACATGACCCCTCTATGCTAAAGTATCCATGACAATGCTGAAGAACGAGCTAACAGTCTTTTTTATCTCTTTCCCTTTTTGAATATATGAAAGTTTTGCTAGCCAGACACATGATAGTACTAGGCGATTCACTGTCATGTCAATGGTCAGAACTCTTGTCTCACAACATTTTGAAATTGTATGATCAAACATTTTGTATGAACTTCATGTTTGCTCAGTTATTATATTTTCCCAAAGATAACTGGCGCTTTCCTACATTTTCATCATAGTTTATCAAAAACTGGAATGGGTAGGTAGGATGTGTGCAATAACAGAAAATTAATTTACCCAGGTAGAATGTTTTGTAAACAGACTTGGCCTAAAAGATCCAGCATATTGGGCAGGTTTTCTCAATCTAAGCGGCTTCCGTACTTCTCACTGGCATTTGCTGCAGCGGGTTGTTTATGTTAGTAGCTTTGGTAATTGCGGTGATTTATCGTATACGCACACTTGATTGCTACCGAACGGACACAGAAGTGGATGGGACCTACGATAACATGAGCGTTCCCTAAAATGTAATTTTCTTCTTTTGAGGCCTTCCTATATTTGAAGATCGGAATGAGTTAAGATTGTTGTTGTTGCTATTCTGTCCCTAAGCGGGCCACTAGTAGATACGCTGGACCAACACAGGGGCCAGATCAGGGCATGACAGACATTATTTGGGTTGCGCTCCCATAAGAAGTACCGATCAATAGGGTGGGGGAAGGAGCAGCGTGGTGGTAGGCATAGGGCGGCCTCAGTCGCGCCATCTACCTGCACCTGATCCCGCCTCCGGTCCTTTTGCTACTGCCGTGACGCCGAAAACAGGTAGATGAGGAAGGACAGAATGCGGTAGATGCAGCGAAAGTCTACTATCACTTAATACTAATTCACGTGCAAGTTACCGTCCCTGCAGCACCCTGTTTGGAGTATACGGCGGACATGATCGAAACCGATGGTTGAACTGTCGTGTTGCTATTGAAATTCATTATAAGCAAGCGACTGTTTTTATTTGGCATAATAATCCGTTGATCAGCCTGTAGGATTGGGCAACATTATTGAACGGTTCTCAATGGAGGATTGCGGGGAGATCTAAAAACTCCCAAGTGAGACAAATGAATCAATATCTCCCGGATGGAAGGACTTGACATTTCCCGCAATAGCTACCCTATAATATATTGGAAAATCTAATGAGTGAACTATATCGTGGGAAACATGACTACCTAATTTAATCCAGCTGATGTAAATCGAAAGGCAGTTAAAGCGGTGAACAGGTGACTTTCTTGAAATCCGTCTTACCATTGTCCAGGAAACTATGAGGATAGCCTTTGAACCCGTGCTCTGCAGTCTCAGTATGAGCTCCGACAAAGTTTCCCAGCTCGGGTGTCATCTAATAAAGGAAAAACGTCTTACTATGCGTGGTTGAGTTGCGCAATAAAAAAGCATAGTTGCAGTATTATGGGGTATAGGTACCTTTTGTCCTTGTATACACACGGCTTTAAGCAAGAGGTTTTCAAACCACACTACCACGACACACTTAGCTTTATGCCGCATACTTTGTTATGAAATGCACCATTTGTAGTCACGCATTGTGAGATTACAAACGTCTTTTTAATCTGTAAATTCATGTTTAGGAACAGATAACTCTTTAAATTCGTACTTCCGTACGCACTTGAAAAAACTAGGAGACGTGGCGTACTTAGAGCAGTTAAACTGCATCTTTTCTTTAGTTATTTTCCACTAATTGGTTCGTATAGTACTTTTAGCAGCTGTGTTCTCACTTGTACTCTTAGCTTGCACTAAGTATGAAAATGCGTCCCCTAAGGGGTGCATGTGTCGAAGCGAGACTACTGTTCACAGCCATACAAGTCGTACTCTGTTAAGCGAAAGGCATGATAAGTTATCCAAAGAACTGTCGGTCCACATACTAACTGGTAATGGTTTCATACCTTAAAATAATGACTTCCTTATTCTTCTGAAGCAAAGAAATTTCTTCACTCTCTCTCTTAATAATAAGCTCCTCGTTTTCCTTAATTTAACCTACACGTGATTGCTTCTAGAGAATATAATTTTGAACATCATCTCATGCCTAAGTTGGATTAATTGAACATTCTGTTCTTCCAGAAGATGACTAGTAAAACACCGTAAGCCACATGCTACTTAATTAAACATGAAAAGTCGATTGGCTCTAAGAATTTTCTGGCCACATTCCTGCTAGCGGGTCCATTTTCGGAATTATTTAGAGTGATAAATTGAACTTAAATGAGAGAATATTAGGGCTCACTATGTAGTCTGATGCTTTAACGTCCACGTGAATCCGCAGCGATCCAACTGTTCCCTTAATTCTTACTACAATCGCGACGCATTCCATCACACACCAGACACCTACTTTTTGTCAGCGGTTATTTATCTATTTAGGGGTTTTGGCAAATTTGAATACAGTGAACCCCCAGGTGACGAGCAACCCCATCTACGAGCATTTTAGGTAACGAGCGAGCCAGTAGCAGAAACATTGTTTCTGTTGCCGAGCTCCCGCTCAGTTAACGAGTTGTGAGTGCGTATGCGCTTGCGTTTGCCGTTAATTCTTGCTGTCAGGGTGTAGGTTCTCGGTCGCCTGCAGGCGATCGGCGATCTGATGCAGTTTGATTGGCTACATTTTGCAAAACAAGTGTTTTATATGACGAGCTCGGTACCGGAACGGATTAAACTCGTTAACCGAGATTCCACTGTAGTTCATTTGACTCACTTGTGAAACAGTTGGCGGCCTTGGTGGGAATCGATCCCATGTCTGCTTGGGAAAGGCTTTAGTATGGCCAACACTCTAGGCATATGGGCTACGAAGCCCCCTAGAGCGTTGTCTGTACTAAAGTCTTCCCCTTGCTGGAGTTAGTTCGAATAACACCGGGGCCGCTGAGTTTTCCCCAGTGGATAAAAATGAATTATTTGTCTCCATTCCTTTCCGGTGTATTCTAGGTATGACATAAACAGTTGGCAGGGACGATGAACACTTACGATGTTGCTGTCAATAATTTGAACGTTATTCATTACAGAAATTATTTTCAGCTCATTTGAAAACACAATCTAGTTTAATTACCAAACCCTAAAGTTCAACTTTCGCCACTAGCCTAAGCATTCAGTTAGAAAAAACAGATTTTCACGGCAACTTAGTTGTCAGCCTCCTCCAGCGTGCTGACCACAACCATCTGTGCCTAACTGCTATCGAATGCTTGCATCTTACATGTTTAGAATACTCTTTATAGTCAAACAATATACGTTTTAATCCCCTACCCCTACGAATCAAACATAAAGGATATCACGTTTATTTTAAAGTGCTGGGCCTAACCTTTACGTGGTGTTTATGTTTAAGTCTTGTATGCGAGCCCATGAGTATATCGGCTATCTGATGGAACGGAACCAATTCCACAATGAGGCTACGAAAAGTTATCGGATCTCCTGGGAGGCTGGAAACAAGCAGGACCCGATGACCGGTAAGATTGTGTCAAGTTTGCCAAAATTAATTTTACTCATGCATTTATCTGTAGAGCAGGAACCCATGAACATTTTATTCCTTGAAAGTCAAAAAAATAGTCAGATGTCTTCGCTTCATTTTTCCTCCAGAGCAATCCCTATCAAAACCAATATACAGTAGATTCCCTATCTCATTAACTGTCAACCGAAATTTATTTTCGATTCGGACACATTACTTAAGTAGTGCTGTAATATTAATAATAATTATTAGTATCATACAGCTTTACCTTAAGAAATTTCAGCCAGGCCAGAATGGCTGCTCTTGAGGGAGCTACTTTCTGACTGACTGCATCAAATATACTCCGTACAAAATGAATACTTAAGTAGGTTGTATTTTTCTCATTGATTGTCAATGCCCACGTTAATTTAAATATGCTTATAGAAAACATGCTTAGACATATTCCTAGTTGTACTCGTTTAGTAGCAAATCATGCCTTCCTCAAATTTTATTCTTGAAGAAAGGGTATATTGCGGTTTAAAATAGTTTCCAATTATGAGGTTTTAAAACTGTGAAATGTTCAGTCATAATACATCGTTTTCATTAATTCATTAATGTTGCCTTTAAAGTATACAACATGATCCACATCAACTGCAAAGTTTTATGAGTATAATGTGACCTCTTACTCACACTGTGGGGAAATGTTTACTTTTCCCTAGTCAGAATGGATAGAGCATTTAGTTTGGAAACCTTGAATTTAAGTGTGGCGACCGGCAGAGTTGCAAACGGATTCGCCAATTTAGAAACTTTATTTAAAATCGTAAGATATCCTTTCTCCAAGCATAGAAAGTGAAAGTAAATAGAGTGAATAAAAGTCAGGATCTCGGTTAACGTTTCGTGTGATAGGGAATCAATTTTAAGCTACAACGAAGACTTCGAGCTTTGTGTGACAGAGAGGGACACCTCTTCAGATGTTTTGGTTTTACATTTTGCTTCTTTTACTTTCCTGATAATTTATGAGGTTGATTGGACCTAACTGCTAGCAGGAGTCGAGCGAAATTCAGATTCAAATTTTCAATAGCACTAGGCGAACTCCAGGCACACACCAGCCGGCAAAACGCTGCCTTTTTTCCTTCGGTATCTTTTCTACGGAGAAAAACTAAGCTGGTTCTATCTACTGTAAGAATACTTACCTCAAATATATTTGGGTAGTGTGAAGGATTTTGCTGTTTTCTTCGGCGAAGAAGATAAAAACAGCTGTGGCCCCATCTATCGTCTTAAAGCAAGAGGAAATGAAAAATCAGACCACAGAATTTCCATTCATAAACATGCTTTAGCTTTATGTTACTCAGTGGGTAGTTGCTAAAGGAAAGGACCTCAAAATAAGTGTTCCTTACTTCAGCTGCCAACATAAGTACTGCATTTAGAGTTGCAGGAAATATTGGTCAATTAAAGCTTTCCATCTTATTTGCACTGTAGGCAATACAGATTTCTCACCAATGTGCATCTGTCTACAATACTAGCCGCTGTGCGCCTGGTGAAGGGGCTCGAGAGTGAGTCCCAAGGCAGAACGGGACGACTGAGTTCCATTAACGATCAGTGGGCGTTCCTCGATGAATATTGGTTAAAATTTTAAAACTCCAGCGTCCATGCGCATTAAACGGAAATGCCCATTTCTTTCTCAAACAATAAGCTAAAGGAGAGAAATTAATTTTAACTTGGTTATCCAGGAAGGCGTCAATTTCAAGGGTTTGTTGCTATCTTTTGTAGGTTACAAACTGGCTTACAACTATTTTAAGGCTCGCAACCTTTTCGATTGTGTCGACGTTTGCCATGAGGTAAGTCTTCCTGCTTTTGTATTCCATTTGTCTCCGAAGTAAGCTCACACTGTGAGGACTTTACGGAAACTGACGACACATTTTGTGAGAATTAAAATGTTTCTTCTGAAAACGATTTGAAGAATTAATTAAAAAGTATTAATTCCTTACGGTGAATTTGTTTTTTTCCCAACCAGAAAACCCTACAATAGGTCTTGGTCATTCTGTTAGTTACAGAATTTGGATCATTTGTAGCATTGATCATTCGACCTTTGGAATCCCTGGCGCTATTCCTTAGGAAAAAGATCAATTTGTGAACACAATATTATCCCTTGAACACCCAGTATAACAGAGCCGGGCCCATGGCATTTTGCTTCGACCTAGCACATTCCATTATTCACTGCGCTTACACGAACTTATCCCTGGTGACATTTCGCTGCTGGCCGGTAAATCGGCATCCACGAAAGGCCATGGCCAATTGACTGCACAGATTGTGTTATCCGGTGATTTTTTCCAACTGCCTAAAAGGTGTCTTCAGGGGTGTGCGCACTTGCCTCCTGGGTATTTTCTGTTCAAAATGGTTCAGTCTTCGAGAATTTAAGTGTCTGTGGGGAGTACTTCCCTGCTGTGCATGTCTACTTGAATTCAGGAAAGCCTATTTGTGTCCGTAGTAGGGCTTCATCTGTCCAAAAAACCTTACTGTGGAGGAAACATTGCTTCCTTATATTTCAGAAAAAATATGAAAAAAAGAGTGTTGAATTAGTTGAATGGGAAACGTTAAGGTCATTTAAGGAAATAAAGCATGTGGCAAAAGAGAGACCAAACAGTGGCCGATAGTTTTGGCTTATATTCTCATTTTGATAGTTCTTAGGACTACTACTTTCTTCTCCATATACTTTTTTCTGTCCAGAGACCAAGAAATTCACAGTTTTAAATATTTCAGTGCGTCTATTTCATTGCTCTGTCTTTGTTGTTGGAGGCACAACTCGTAGAATTTTAAGCAATACGGGAGTCACAGTGAGCTACATGGTCACAAACAACACTATTTCATAAACTAACATCTGAACAGACTCCATATCCTTCGAAGCTAGGGATGAGCCTATCATAATCTTACTTGTTCGGACCGATTCATTTGTTGTAGCTCTGAAACGGTAAACTCCATAATTTCGAAGAAATAAGCCACACTTGATACAACTGATATCTCAGCCGCTTCATGAACAACTGAACTGCCCATGGATTTTTATACATTTTTAACAGAAAAGCCTCACTTGGCCTGTACTTGAGTTGCTTGTATTTCTTCTGCCACTTGCCGCTAAGGTGGCACGATCGAGGTAAACTAATCAGTGCGTAAATATTGTAGCGCATAAAAATATTTGTTCTAAGAACGAGGGCTACATCTTAGTTTACGCTTCCAACAGTTCTGGCTGAATTTGCCTTGAAACATCACAGCAGCCTGAAAGGTTTCCTGCACATTTAAGTGGAAATCATTATATTTTCTAAATAAAATGGGAAACCCAAGTGCGATTGAACTCACTGATCCCGGTGGGGGCCTCATAGCTCCCTTTACTAGAGTTTTGACTCTCTTAAATTCAATACCATCGAGGCTGCCGATTCTTTCATAACTCGGTAAAATAAATAAAACGGAAAAATGTTATTTTTACTGGAAAGTCTAAACGATGTTCTTAATTAGATTAAATCTCTGAACAAATCGTACCTTGATAGCATAAGGTGCGCTATAACTTTAAGAGTGATAATAAGTGGAACAAAACAACTAACGCTGTGGACACGGTGGCCGAACTTTGTGTTTAGAAAAAGTGTCCAAGCGTACATTTTAAGTTGAGATCGACGAAATAAACCGATACTACACAAAATCCAAATACCAGATGCCTACGATTGGCTTAAAGCTTGCCACTAGTCAATCTTTGCCAAAATGGTTAGGTTAAGCATTCATGCAAGCGCCCCTTTATGGTCTTACCTGTGAGAGTGTTGTATTCTATTTTTAACCTACTTCTTTGTCTGCTAAAAATTCAGCTGTATTAGCCTTACTCAAAGCTATTTATACCCAGCACACCAGAAGAGTTGACAGCGCACATTTATTTTAAAAGAAGCTGCGAACGCCAAAGCAGAAGGCTTTTATCAAGACCCTCTGCCAGGTTCATTGTCGTTAACAAATCTGTGACTTCCAGTTACCTGCACAGGAAAAAAAAGATGCAGGGTAAGAGAAAATAAAAAGCCAGCAGCTGGACATGCGTGTCCCTCTCACACATACAGACCCCACAGTTCATTCAAATAATGTTGCTGACTATTAGGAGACTACGGAGGCATATTTGTTCAGTATGCCATGGCAGTGAAGGGAAAATGTTGACACTTGTTTTAAAGTTGACACATCTCGGAAGCTTCATTTATGTGCTGCAAAATGTCTCCAAACTCACCTACTTTACTGACTGATGACGTGTGACTCGCCTTTTTAGTTATGATTAGATAGTAGGCTTGCAAAGACGGGCAAGTTGAAGGTTTGTTTAGATTGGAATTCAACTTGAAAACAGCTGAATTGTAAAAGTCGAGCTCCTACATAAACATTTCACAGAATAGTCAGCAATATATACCAGCCAAAGCTCAAACAATTCAGCCTCCCGGCAAACCCCAAAATAGATCACATTTTAGACGGCTCGGCGGGAAATTTGCTAATATATGATGCTTACCTATTCCTAGGTAAATGATGCTTGCTAAGTCACTTGCGATTGAAAATGCTGGAGTAGTCAGCATGGTACATAATCTTAGTGGCATTGAATTACCTTTACCGCCGTATTTAAATGAATGCCACAAGGCGATTCCTCATTAGTTTTGACTGGTGGAGATAAGTTCTCTTGGTATATTCTCACGAATTGTATGGTTTGAGAAAATACTGAAATTTTCTGATGCACGTGGAGCCCGCCATATATAGTTTGATTTCATTATAATTTGGGCCCTCCACCTCCAAGGTGGCCATCCCACTAATAACGCCATTTATAAAAATATGTATGAGGACTATGCGGGTATGCACAGGTTATGCCAGGCTAAACTTATGGCAGTTTATATAGCTATATGCAATTTCGTCTGAGTGAAAGGTCGTACAATGTTGTCTTAAGTTTTCGAATCACGTTATCTTACAAGGAACATGAACACCGATAGAAGCGAATTGGCGAGCTTCTGGAAGCGGTTCAGAATAAAAGGCGATCGTTGAACGCAAAAGCTTAATGGCTTGACGTTTCGGATTCTCCTTTGACAAAACATCAGTCATGAGGATTTGGGCTTCTTGAATGTCAGGCCAATAAATTAGCGATCGTAGCTTTCTATTTTTGAATACGAATACATTATCGGAAAGGTCAGTGTGCTGCCTGGAGAATTTGATTGGATGTACTATATTGCCACATTATGTTCGGCAGTTATTCAGGCTCCCCACTTATACAATTGCTACCAGCTTCCCACAGAAATTATTTTACCTCATCCGTTGATCTTCTTTGAATTGGGGAATATGTGAGTATTTAGAAATTTCAAGACTGCCATTGATAGTCTGGATTATTTCCAGTTCCAGAACCACGTCGTTTTGCAATGTTACCACCATGAAGTGGGTCCACGATCATCTGAAATCCCGAGCAGTTGATCTTCAGTCCGCTATATTTTCATTCTCGGATACATTGAACGTGGGTGCTATAGGAAGATCGTGTTCTTCTAGCATAAATCACATAAAACACTTGTTTACACTGAGCCTTAAACTACTTCTTAGACTTCAGAAAGGCGGATTTAAATTTGCAAATATACTTTCAAATAAAAAGGGTTAGAGGAGTTTGTAAGAAGGATGAGCCAGAAATTTTATCCTGCGATAATTAATAAATGATGATGTACTGGGTTTTATGAGCATCTTTGACTTTATTTACAACTATTACAATAGAAAGCAATATTTGCCTATATTATAAAACGTTTTCTTATTGATTATCGACGCTTATATGAATTCTTCAATGTGTCCCAAAATGCATAAGAGATAAGCTTTCGCGTTCGACCATCTCTTGTTTCATGCTTTAAGTTAGGATATTACTTCTATTGTCAAAGGTCTTTGGAGTTTCAGCGTTTTCAGCGTACTACATACTATCGCTATAAAAATGTCTGCCTGCTTAACCTTCAAGATTCTTCGTTCCAAACGGTCATTATAAGTTACTCTGACTCACGCTTTTTCTTTCGTTAGGTGCTCACTGCCGTGCCGACTTATTCCTTTATTCACACCGGTGTTCTCCAACGAGCTCTTGATGCGCTTCGTACTTGAACTTCACCTACCAAATCAGAACATTGAACATTTATTTGTTCGTTATATCAGTTCATCTAGGTGATATTGTTATTGAAGTGTTTTGACCTGTACTACATTCTTTGTCATGATTATATCGTCCCATTTTCATAACTTTTTGTTCAAATGCTTGACGCTTCCGAAGGACGTGCTTTGTGAGAACAGACATGCGCACAATATAATGGAGCAAACTTGAAACAGCAACTAGGCGTTTGAAAGGTACATTCGGAAAGATTTCGATTTGACGTTATCTGCCTGGGGATAGACTACTGTAAGTTGAAAATGTGAACTAGGCCAAAATAGCTGTTTCAGCCCTCGCTGTCCTTTCGGACAACAGTACTCGACAACTAATTGCTAGCAGTCACATAAAAAACTATGAGTCAAAAGCGGGGGAATCATTTCCAGTCAGGGTTGATCGGAGAGCACCACTCCTCTGAGACTTTTAATTTCAACAGTAGATGCACGCTCACCGATCGCTTACGGAACTCACTCGTCCCGCTGTGCCTTGGGGCTGACTTTCGAGCGCCGTCGGTAGCCACCCAACGCCTAGCATATTATAGGCAGAATCATATTACCGACAAAGAAAAGATAGGCTAGAATCGCCATTTCTGCCCCATGAGCCGTCATCAGTCAGCCATACCAAACCCCAAGCATTGTGACACTAGAGACTTGAACCCGTGACCTATCGTTTCGAAGTCCAACGTGTTAGTGGCTGAATCAGTTAAATCCCAACTTTGGGTCCATTCACACAGGATTTAGGGTATGATCAACTGATAACTTAAATAGAGCAGATTATCTTGTCCTCATCGCTGACGTTTCACTACTAAAGTAGATCCACCTGGAATAGTTTCTTTACCCTTAAAAGCTAATTTGCCGGTGTTCCAGTCTGAAACAAGAAAGATTAGAAAGATATGTCAATTTATGAGACGAACGAGGCTCATTTTCGAGCGTATGCTATGACAGTACCTTCCTAATCTTGGAGCTTTTGACCTTTGTAGTATTGACACGAAGATTATATACGTTTCTAGACTGCAATTCTGAACAGGGGTCTAGTTTACTGTCATTTCATAAATCGGCGTAAAGGCTGGTTACTTTCACCGTTGTAGTTAACGCATTCAGTCGATATTTAAACTGACTTGCTTTATCTACGAATAAACAACATAGCGTTGATTTTAAGTCTAACAGTACTTCAGCTTCATTATCGGAGTGTAGTTTTGGGCACTCGGTACTACAATAATTAGAAAGTGTCAAGGGTTAATTTTCGAAAATGCATCGATAGTGTTAGAATGACTTTATTTTACAAAGTTACTGCCTAACGACTAAGTAGCTACAGCTGTAGATCGTTCACAACAAGCAGAAATATTTAACTATTTTATATTAACATGGATTCACAGAAGAAACAAATCAAATACAGGGCTTATTGTTCAAGAGAGAAGGGACGACAGAAAATGCGGGAAGATTGATAGCGTCCGTTTCAGGCTTATTCTGCCTTAATTCAGCCAATTATGACCATAATTACAGCTGTAAATATCATTTGGCCGCCTCCGGCCTGGTATTTGACTGCCGGTTCGTGAACTTTGCAATCCATACGGACTATGTTTGCTTCAGGACGTCAACAGCTCGGTGTGTGCCAATTACTTTTAAGACAAATACCCGATCTGCCGCAATAGAGAATGACAGGCAATGAGGCACTGATGCACTTCTGTTCGATGAAGTGTTTATGACCCATCTGCTGGACACAGTCTACGGACCATCTGCGGCGTACTCGAGCGCATGTTTTTTGTTTTCACTCCCAGTTGATAATCAGGCTTGTGATTGACTGGATGAAGGCAGAATAAGCCCGAAACTGACTGTATCAATCCTTGCGTATTTTCTGTTGTCCCTCCTCTCTGCAATTATTACTTGAGCGACTCCAGCCTGGGAGTTGTTTACTTGTTCGTGACCCTTGTCCATCATACGAAGCGTGTTTGTTTCGGGGAGTCAATCTATAAATGTGCACCTATTCTTCTTGGACTTGAGATTTAAGATATTTGGTGTTGCCATTGTACTGAAGTTTACCGCAGTTTATATATACGGGATAATAACGATCATTTCAGTACTTCTATAAACGCAAATGGAATCGATTAGAATCCTCGATCCGAAGACTCACTTTAATTGCAAATATTCGCATATATGGTAGTCTATGAATAAATGTTGGCGTCTAAACATGGCATATCTTTATAAATAAAATAGCTCAAATACTGGAGTAAATACCCACATAAGATAGGCGGCCTTGTTCTAATTTCAAGAGTGGCAGCTAAATCCATGTCCTAGCCCAAAACCAACACTAACATTAACCTCAACCAGAAATTGCTTTGGAAGAAGGCTCTCTTCTTGTGTTCTACCCAAAAGCATATTTTGCTTTTGAAAATACTTCGCATAGATAGCATTATGTTAAAATGCAAAACAAAGTTCTTAATAATTAAATGTGAACGAGATGAAGTTGGCGTAGTCTGCAGAAAATAGTGACATCACCAATTTCTCGACGCCTTGCATCACTGCTAACATTGCAATTTGCAAAAATATCGTTTCAACAGTGGAACAGTCAGGGGTCTACAAATGGGATAAGAACATAAACGGCAGGGGGTGGCATTTACATCAGCGGCAGACCTGGATTTATATAAGGGTATGTTCGTAGTTTGTGACTACAGCGAATAGTGTTTAAATAGGACTGGAGCTACATAGCGGGTAACAGTGGGATGTTGTGTGGGTTTTTTTAGTCACGGACTTATAGGATGGCAACGTGGGGCCGGACACACTACGCATCGGCACACACAGTTCTGGTTTAATTCGGTGTAGCGCCTAGGCATCCAGTCGTTACTCTAAATAGGAACCTAAATGCCATTATTTGGTGCGCCGTTCGGTAAATTTCCACCGGGTGTTCCGTGGTAGGACTTCTCAGGAACTTACAGTTCGTCGACAGCAGCCACCGCAGCGCATGTTCATTTATCTAAATTACTAGGTTGCATTACTTACGCCTGGCCATTTAGCCCCAAGATTTATTGGTGTAGTTTTATAACGCAGTCGGTGATCTTGTAGAACCAGTAATTATCTATGTATGCAATGGCTGGTACCAGTTCAGTACAGTTCCACGAAATTTCTGCAAAATACGCTGCCTTTGTCTTCGTGGTATCTATTGAGTAAAAAAGGCGCCTAAAACATTTGGATTAATGTTATCTGCTTATGCCTTTGGTATTTGCAAAAGTATGCTGTTGCGTCAGTAGATCTAGAAAATGTCAACACTCATGCTCTTTGCGAATTGAATATGGCCAACTGTGCTTATATGTCTTTGAAAAAGTGCCTGGGGCTGCCCTTTTTTACCTCTCGGTGAAAGTTTGTAACAACGTCAGATAACAATTGTTTTTGTTGAGAATGAAACGTACCGTTTGCGTACCTTCTTCGATAGTTTGGAGGAGCGAGCCTTTTTCAAACGTACAATGTATAATTTCAAACATTTCGGTAGAGGGAGGAATAAGGAGTAATAGTTCAATTTAGTGTCAAATACAGTTTATTTAAATAACCAAACATTTGTGTGCGATAATTAAAATGAGAACGACAGCAAATAAGAAACAAGAAGACCCAATAATATCCCATTGGACGAAATCGTTGACGCTATATCAATTCATTATCATCTCTACAGAGTTTATATAGAGAATACATATTGTTGATGTTGAGTTGATATAAAGACGACGATCGTATCCAATGGGACACTCTTGAGCTTTCTTCTTTTTTATTGGTTGTAGTACTCTGTTCAATTATCACGCACTAATATTTGGTTACTTAAATAATTATTCCTACTATTTTGTACGTTTACACGCTCTACTTTTTTAAATATTTTTTCTTTCCCTTGATATGCCGCACCCGTTTGACCCTCATTGCCACCTGTCCCATATTACAGAAGCATGGGGTTTTTGCGTGCTATCTGGGACCCTAAGTTGTACTTTCACCGAATAAAGAATGTGCACGTAGCAGAAGTCTTTCCTTTGGCCTTTGCGGACAGTGTTGTCGGGTGCCAAATGAAATAAACATTCAAAGGGACATCGGTGTCAGAGAATAAAGGTCTCTAGTACCGAACACCGCCTGAAACTTCCGTCTCGGGAAGACTAAAAGAAGATCGGCTTCTCTGTTTTTTTTTTTACCATAACCGCATGGCTATCTCGTGTACTTCCTTAGCGTCTACTAAAAGGCCGTTGTCTCCAAATTATGCGAGGATGAATTAACTTATTATTCCTGTCTCATCCTCATTTGCCAAGAACTTATATGACCCGTCGGTGTTTCCTGTGAGTGTGTTGGTTTTTTCATGGAAGCAACTGATGGAACAAATGTAACCCTTTGCAGTCTGGGATGATAGATATTCATTGGGAATGGAGAAAGACGCAGCAATAGGAATCCAGTATTGATATTGTGCAAAAATTCAGAAAGGACAAAAATTATCTTACCTTAGGTCGAACCTTCATCCTAAACTGAAGTCTAACCTGACCTTAAATTTGACCCTATCGTTAACGCTAACCATAGTCTCCCTGAAACTTAGCGTAGGCTCGCCGGAATAAGATGGATACCTATTCCCATGTCTTGCTGGTAATTAAACGCAAATTGCCATTTCGTGCCCCTGCAACCAAATAGACCGATGGTCTACTTGTAATGCATTCGTGCTTATCATTTAGCTTATTCCATCACAATGGAATAGCAGTCGTGTGATAAGGGACCTTCCTTTCCGCCGCCTTTCGAGGTAATTCATTCGAGTCATAAAAATTAATTTGACTGAACACTCGTCCCCACGGCTATACAGCACACCCCGGAGCTCCTTATATCGCGGTTTATGCTGTCAAGCAGAAAAACTTGTTCGGGTCCGGATGAATTCAACAGAAACTCTAATTGCAGCGAGACCTGTTTGCATTTTTCCGTTGTCACTATATACAAGAACGCCATTGAAGAAAGGCAAATCCTCTAAGTTGGTTTCCTACTTTGTATAAAATAAACGGCAGTTTATAAAATTGCACACAGAAACTTATTGTTTCTGTTAGTTTTTGGGTAAACTTTGTCTAATACATGTTGAAGGCTAAATTCCCCATTGTTGATCAAAATACATAAATTCTTCTATCCATCCTTTAGTAAATGCGACTGAACTTTGCGTCATAGGAAAAAACGCTAGTCGTTGCTGAGTGAGAGGATGGGGGAGCAAGTTGTGGAGCAGGACTCCAACAGAAGAGTGCTGTTTGGCGGAATGATTTCCTCAAACTTTACAGACAGCTGGTCGTCACGTTACTTGCGGGGACGCTATGTACTGCGTAGGATTGCCGCTTCGAGGATTCCCAGTTGGTGCGCTGTAAAGATCGGCCAACACGTTGTGAAGTGCTATTCAGTCATACTTGTGAATACGGTCGTGGCGGTCTCGTACCATTACCCTGACCATGTTTTTCTTGAAATCTGCCATCGTCCGTTAGGCATAGATTAGTTTTCAGGGGCGGTCTATATGTAAGCCTTTCTGGCATGGCATCCTCCTCAAGGCACCGATGCAGGACTCTCAGATGGGCGTAGGTGGATGACTCCGTCTTCGCAAAAAGCTCCCATCTGCGTACTGAGAAGAGGGCTGCGCGCCCATAGCATTAATCAATATATATAAAGATTCGGGGTCCAGATATGATATTGCTGTTATTATCGCCCGGAGAGGAAGAAAAACAGGAGGCTATGCGAGGTATGTTGATAAAACGGGCCTGGGAACAAGATTGCACGAACAATAACTGGCAATCAATCGTAAGGACAAGCTGTCCTTGGTCTATGGTCATGTTCAACAGCTGAACTACGTCTTCACCTTTGAGAAAGCGAGGGTGATCGGCAGGACCAATGAGAAAATGGTCGGGTTAGTGCTCGAAAATTGTTCTTCAAATGACACAATCAACTGAAATATAGACTTGAATCCCGCCTATCAGGCGCTTCGTACAAGGCTGGGAGCAATTAGGACAGAGCCAGTAGGGCAAAAGAGCATGCAGCAACGAGTCCCTACGCTCACGGAAAATAGAGATGGTGGTCAGAAGTCACGTGGCCAAGGTCAAACACTGCCTCATCGATGCACCCGCGAAGCGGATGACAACTCAAGCGAACAGCAATGACTGATCGGTCCACCGGTTGATGTGTGGGGGGCCAACAAGCATATTGACCTGCCTATAACGAAACTGACCCCAAACGGGACAAAGGTCACGCAAGTCCGCCAGCGGCCGACCTCTGGAAGCGCAAATACAGTCAGCAACGAAGGGGCAGATCAAAATTAGCGCGTCCAGAACGGCTATAATACGAGTCAGGCGGCAAGACTGGCTCACTTATGGTATTTTTCACTATGCGGATGAAATAAATACTCATTGATGTGGCGTAGCATTGCAGCTTGATTTTGCTTCTAAGGCGTATTTGCGATATCGGCTGCATACTGGGAACGACAAAGGTTACCTGCAATCTATTATGTTAAAGCATTGCGTCTTATGCTGGTCAGACACGGAAATGGGATAGCCTCCAGTACTGGAATTGGCAAAAGTAGCTTATGTAGTCCCACTCATATACCCCTAGTCCTAGCATTTTGTCCAGCAAAAACGGTGGTCATAGAGTTTTGGGGGTGAGGAAATAGGATAGACAGAGAAGGAAATGTTTAGAAGTGTAAAGTGAAAAAGTGTAGTCGAAGTTGCTTCCCGCGGCCGCTGGGAGCAGGTTGTTTCGC
>UYRU01042571.1:0-10725 GCA_900617775.1 Dibothriocephalus latus | reverse complement strand
TTGCCGCATTTTGACGATCCACGTGTGGAGTAGACTTTCATTTTCTCCGGCGTAGTTGTAACGTTGAACTACGCCAGATTCCGCAAACTACTTCGGACGCTTCCTGCTGACGCAGCGGGTCTTTGGACCTCATTATTTGGTGTCTAACAGTAGACTGTGGTCTGTGTGTAGCTCAGACTCCGTACACCGGCTAACGGCGCTCGAAATGTACGGTAGCGCTCCTCAAACGTTAGGGCTGCTGTTCGTGCCTTGTTTGCGTATGCAGTTGCCGACAAAGTTGCGTGGTTTGCCATCAGCTCTGATAGTTTAGACGTAGAAACAGCCACTTTGTCAGTCCGCAAGCTGGCTGTTTCAACTTACTCTGCCTTTGACGCCACGATCAGCTAGTCGGCACAATTTTTAGAGAACCGTAAATAAGTAAATCTCTTGTTCAACAACTCCGTGCCATCTTTTGGTTTCTGGTCTGCTTTTTTTCATTCGAAACACGAATTATTAGAACAATGAAACTGAGAATCGCCTCGACCTGACATAAATATTTTGCTCGTGCAACAGAAACTGAAATAATATATAAATCCGAAATAAAGAGCAAGTCTTTTGCTTCTAAGCGTATTGGTTCAAATAGGGGTCACTGACCAGTCGAATAACCTGAAAATCAAAAATGTCCAACTTATGCAATGTAGCAGTCCCAGGCGCAACCATCTTAAAGAAATCTGCTTAGATACTCCAGAAAACAATGTTTGATAATCGGACTAGCCGAGTTGGGACTGTTCTAGTGTACCTTTAAATACTGTCGTCCACATCCGGTATATAAGTAAGCGATTACTTTTAGTGGCAGAATTTATATAGTTTGATGATCCTTGGGCACCAACCAATGTTCCAGTCACTCCTCATTAATCTTTTTCCCGAAGCGTTGTGAAATGACGCAAATGTGTTGATAAGTTACGCGATGTTGAAACACAATTACAGCTTACAAACAAATCCTGTGTGCTTCAGCTTGAAATTTTTATAATTCTCCAATGCACTCTTACCTATCAGCTAAAAAATGAACCAATTTACACACGAAATTATGTACCGCTTATAAACAAGTATATTAGAAGCCAACCAACTAACCTAGTAAAATCTAAAGCACATGCCTACATGGACAGGCCTTTTTTCCTTTACACTCAAAGTAGATTCTATCAGAAATAACAGTTACTGGAGAAGTCAAACATACCAAGTGGTTTTGCTTAATTCTTGATTTTATTGCTAGGGGAGGACTCGCGCCAAACAGTACTTAAGCATTCTTGCAGGTCTCTTAAGAGTTGTTGAGATTTGGCAAAGCTTTTCCCAAATTTTTATATCGAGAAAGCAAAATTGTAGAAAAATTTGTATTTGACAATAGACAAGGACGAAGACGAGTCCAGCAAGAAAATCTTGGTTTAGTTTGAATTAGTGCCTGAGCTCACCGCCAGAGAAAACAGCAGTAACCGTGTAGCCGGCAATTATAGGGGATGCTTTTCGGCAGCAGTAGTTTAATTAGTGCACCTAAAATACCGCTATTCCCAGGAATCTTTCCTATTGAAACGGTGATTACAGGGCTTTTATGGGTTGGGAATTAGGATAGACAGTGGAATATACTTTAATAAATGCTATATTCATTTTTATTTTATTGTACTGAGAAACGCTGTTGATTTATACCTGTAGATTTTCCTAATATGTATTATCGTATAACGTATTGCAGGAAAAACCGCTTATCAAAATGCAGGTTTCTTTAACTTCTTCAAAAATAGTAATAGCGGTTAAGAGGTCGTCTATTTAAACTTATCTGAGGTCAAACTTACCGTTCTAGAGTTACAGTATAGTCCATGTCACACAGCGCCGCGCACACCTTCAATTTACATGCGGAAAAACTTACTCTCAGCGGCCGCGGGAAACAAATTCAACTACATTTTCCATTTTTACACTTACTTCTACAAATTTCCTTCGCACCTCAAAAGCCTTATAACCACCGTTTCCGTAAAATAAATGCTAGGACTAGGGGTATATGAGTGAACTACTAAAACTACTTTTGCCCGCTTGCCAATCAATTATCGGTGACGCAGGCGTGGAGGTGGCTGCAGAGGGCTCCGCATGCCAGTGTCAAGTAAATACATCGGTTGACGGGGTTCTCTTCTGAAGCTTAGGCCTCCGTAAATTCTCGGCCTGTCCGGTTTCCGACGTGGGTTGCGACTTCAAAGGCACGATCCGTTTCGAGGTTTTAGGTAACAATTTTCGCTAACTCGTCTTTCGTTGTGCCGCCAGATTATATTCTTGCTTGGACTATCCGAGCCCACGTTCAGTCAGACCTTTGTATTTACGAAGACAGTTTAGGCAGGGGAAAAGAGCACACTATACTTGACTGCTCCCGCACGTTTAATCGTTCGTTGATTATTATCACAACTCTGCGCAGGGCAGCTTTAGGCTGCTGAGCAATTTCAGCATAGAGTCTCTCAGAAATGCGCCTGGTAGGCTCTGTGTATAGCAGACCGTACCATATAAGCAATGCTGTTTCCGGCGAACTCATCCGGAAGTGAACGCGTAGGCGTTGACTTAAAAAAAACTACCTCGGACAGTTGCTCAACTTGAATTTGTCGTGACGGTATCGGAGCTCACGCGCTTTTTCTACCCGGTTGCTGCAATAAGTCTGGACCCGTCTTAGGGATGCTTCCACGCCAGCTGTGAAAACTGATAGGCTACGTGGTGTTTGTTGTCCTCAGCTAAATCTCTAAATCTCTATTTCACCCTTGGGACTGTGCCAGATGAGGAAATCTAGGAAAAGCAGCAGCTGCTGCTGCTTCATTTCTGAGCTCTTAGCAAACTTTTTTTTCATCCGGGAAGACTGAGCGGGACAGATCATAGTAATTCTACCAAATGTTCTTCTTGAGGATAACAACTTTTTCCTCAGCGAAGCAGCGCCTGCCTTCAACCGGAACTATTTTGGGCAGCGCATATTAATTAATTTCGAGAAAAATTCGGCATAACGCGTAGGAGAAAACTAATTTGTTAAAAATCTGATAATCCCTCTGTAACCCGGTCATAAGAAAAGTTCTGCAGATTTAGATATTCGTCAAACTTTGCAGATCACATATAAAACAGGCTAATCGAATTTTGCTAATGTTTTATGAAATCAACAATTACTGCCAATAAACGTTAACCATAGGCAATATAAGGCAACGAATATTAGGTTTGTTCTCGTGCGAGATATAAATAAAGCCCGTCTGACTGATAATATAACAAGAGCAGATAGGGGAAGCTGGGCGACCCACTGATGAGCCGGAACCCTCGCAGCTGTGTCAAGCAGCAGTAGAATACCGGCGAAACACGTGTCTGGGCCTTTTAGGAAGCACCTAGGCTGTTAGTATAGTAAGTTACAACAAGAGGTATAGCCTACTGTGGCAACTAAGAAGAAACGTAGATTTTGGAACTCCATTCTTCGACCTGAGTTTCAAATACATACTTAAGTGCGGATGAGCGGACGTATTTCAAAACAGCAAGCTGCGTTTTATCTAAATTTAGTAAAGAAACAATTTTAACGTGATCTTATCTTACAATTATTCGGGGTGAGCCTTAAAAAAATAAAAATATTTCCAAAATAAATATAATAGCTAGATTTATTCGTCGTTTACTCTCTCAAAACAGGTCATATACGTTTCATGCGCATTCCGTTTGAAGGTTTGTCTACGTCACCAAGTGTTTTGAAGTAAGGAAGTTATCCGCGAAACTTTAGACTGCAACAGTCGTTAACAGAATTAATTAACTTTATTTTAGGTTTCCATGTATTCGAGTAATTATTATATCGTATATATTCCTATACCTGACTGCGTGGCATTAACACAACTTGTCGCTCGTTGATGGAAGTTCACCGATTGCTAACGGAACTCACTCTTCCGGCTCTGCTCTCATTCATGAGCCCCGTAAGCAGTTGCACAGTTATAGCTCTTGTATGCTGACGTTTGGGTAGTTAACTCTGCCAGCAATGTTTTCTTCTTTTTGCCTTACCATACAAGGGCAGAAGTGTCAAATAAATTTCCAAATGCTCCACTTTTCAGAGGGAGCAATCAGAAATGTCTGTCTTTGCAAGGTTTGTGCAGTCAACAAAACGATTAACTGCCTGCAAAGTTGGTTCTGCAAATTTTTTTCGAAATTAACCATCGACAAAAGCAGGAATTTTGCGTTTTGACAAAATTTTCTCTCGGGTTGCGAAAAACATTCATGTATTTGAAAAACGGGGTTCAGTTGGCAGAGAGGAAAGCAGAAGCTTTCAGATTTTAATTAGAATAAACAACAAAACCCTGGAAAGCTATCCAGAAGTTCATCAGTCTTTGTGATATTTTAATTTTCTTCGAAAGATAGACAATTTTGGCCCAGTGCAAAAAGAAAGTTGGTAGGCCCCAAGAGAGCTTTTCTGGGTTCTTCGCAGAAGTTTTTTTTACGCGAGAGCTATAATAGAAATGCTCCCAATAGCAGTTACCCTAGAATATGTTACATTTTGAGGTCGTGAAGAAACCAAACCTTCTTATGTTACCTATTGCAGCGTCATCCTGGCGGTTGTCGCTAACAAAACCAAACGATTCATAGGGATTTTTGGTGTACTGAAGCCGATGAAACAAGCATAAAACTACAAATTGCTTTACGCTGCGAAGAACAATCAAGAATTGTGCGTTGCTAGTGAAGTATGTAGCCACTTTTTCATGTCGAGTTTCGCAAATACGTTCGGAAAAACTTACGATGCATTAATTAGCCACTGCAAAACGCAACCCTTTTTAAAAGAATTCTTAATAGAGGAACCCAAAGCTGGTGGTTCCTGTAATGTGGGTTTTAATCAACGTTTGATTTTGCAGAAATCTCGTAGTGTCGGACAGTGAGAAAAATGACAGCTGGAGCTGTTTCTGTTTGCTGTAACTTTCTTGACACTATCATAACAAAAACAGTTAATCACGTTTTTGAACCCCCACTTGCAACCGTTGCTTATTATTTCTGATTAATTTTTCGGTTAGTTTCTTGTGCCGTCTGTTCCCTGTAGGCTAAAACAAAGTGTTCCTAAGCATACAGTCTTGAGTTTTTCGTGCTCTAACATGAAAAATAGAATTTTTGTTTGCCTTTCCTTTACATTTTGTGAATAAACATAAGTTATAGTGCATTCACGTGATTTAAAAAAGCGGTAGTCATTTTATTATTGTGCAATGCATCCTAACAAATTTATTTAGCATTTCTTGTGGGCATACATGCGTAATCAACCCTAAAAGTGTTATTTTCATTTTGAAAACTTAGAGGAATTTCAGGATGATATTCTCATTTCTGGTGAGGGTTGTAAAAAAAGATGAAAATTGGTTATTGTTGCGATGGAAAAGATAATTTCCCATTAGAAAACAAAAGTCCAGGTAATATTTTATCCCCACATGTTACTTGCGTTCCACGGATGAAATTGATGTTTGACAAAATAATGCTGAAAAGATAAAAGATAATTTTTATTGGCAGGCTTTTATGAAAACAAGCAGGACACATCATGCTCACAATTTATTCTACTACCTCTTTTGTGTCAACTAAAAATACTCTGTTCCTATTTCCGTCCAAAAGGTAACCAATGGTAGTTTGGTGCTCACCGATTGGTTAAGGAACCCGCCGGCTCCTTTGTGACTTGAGGTTCGTTCTCGAGACCCACTGGCAGAAACTAGCACATCAGGGACAGAAATACATGACTTAAATTACAAGAGCGACTCGAATGGCCACTTTGACTATTTAGTCGCCAACAGCCTGTCAGGCCTTGCGGCACCCGAAGCCGAGCACGTTAACCGTTGCTTCACAAGATCGTTGTCTTGCCGGCTTGTAACTGGAATAAAAACAACGGCGCTCACCTATCGGTTACAGACTTCACTCATCCCATTGTGCCCTGGCGCCCGTTGTCAAGCCCCGCCAAGAGAAAATATGTGAATGATAATAAATTTCACAGTGGTTTGATAAGACAAACAATTTTATTGTATTATTATAAAAAAACATGCTCTGGCTGGATGCACAGGTGCCGCTCGTAGTGCTCTCAAGGAGATAGAATTTGCATGAAAATGATAACTGTGCCTGTGCCCCATGTCCAGACAGAATCAAGAAGTCCGGAGGCGAGATCGGGCACAGTTGGCTGGTGCGACCGAAGTCGACACTATGTTTGCCACCACACACCCTGTTCTGAATTTGTTGTTGGCATGCAACCCGAATAAAGCCTGCATTACCCTGATCTGGTTACCGTGTTGGTGCGACGCATCAACCGCGCGACCCGTTTAGGGACACTAAGGACACATTAACAGACACACACACGACATTTCGAACGTCGATTTCGATTATGTCCACCGTATGCTCCACAAAAAGGTGGCGCAAAGACTGCGACTTGCGCTGGATTATTGTGAAAGTAGACTTGCGATACTACTGCCTCAGACCCTGTTGTACTCCTCTATCTGTGACCGGTGTCAAGACAGAGTCAAGAAGACCGGAGAGAAGCAACGTTGCAGGTTTCTGGCGCGGCCTGGGCCTGCACCCACCTACCTCCACTGTGTTTGGCCCTTGTAATGGTAGCACAATCCGAATAACGCCTGCCATATCCTGATCTGTACCTTGTTAGTACAGCGCTACCACCACATTGCCCATTAAGGCACCATATATACATTAAATTCTCCCCATTCATCAATGAGTTATAAGAATTGATTTATTCGACACACATGACAGGTTGCCGCGAGTTGGTTTTTGTCCGAAATAACGTCCATTTGGGAGGGCTTGAGCAGGTGTGTGCTGTTTAAACGCTTGTTTCGTGTCATTTGTAGCACGAAGAAGTGACTGGTCGAGTGCGTGCAATGTGATTGGCTGGTTCAAAAGCTCATTCGGGCGGGACGCGTGCGGTGTGTGAGCCCAGTCGTGACTCAGCTCAGAGCAAGCCTGAGGGGTGACGGTGCATTAGTGTAGCATCTACAGATTAGCACAGTTGTCACGGCCCTGGACGGAGGCCTTGGATAGCGGGGGATATTGGTGCGGCTGATAAAAAGTTCAATGCTATAACAAAGGTGGATAACTCTACATGATGAAAGGTTTTACCGAGGCAGGTTATTGAAGAAAGAATTGTTATGCGGATAACAGTCACGTACCGATATTCACCAGGCTTCTTATTAATAAGGATGTCTTATTTTTCATCCATATTAGGGAGAGTTTGGCACAGCTATGAGTAGTGGCATAATATGTAACGACTGCATTAACATTCGAAATGGTCTGCATCGAGGTCAGTGGTGCACAATACATGGCAGAAAAAACACAAATACGCTAAATCCTGGGCGGTGAGTTGACAGTAGCGGCCTTAAAGTGGATATTTAAAGGGGGTGTATACGGGCTCTGTATAAGAGCTCTTGATTCCGACCAGCTCGTGATTTGCCTTGTAGTATCTGTGATTGCTAATTTTTGCGGGTGAAAATTCTAGGCAAATTCCAAGTAATTGATCATATAATTGGGTAAGTAACTGTAGCTACAGTACGGGGACACACGTCTTTCAAACCATACACGCATATCAACTTTCGGGCTGAGTTTAAAAAGATTTTATTTCCCAGGAGACTAAAGGGCTATACTTTTAAGTCATTATTCATATATGAAATTATTTCAGTTTGGTGCAATCTGCGCGATCAAATCGGTTAGAAGCGAAATACAATGGATCACGTATGTTTACTAACCCTCTCCACAAAACCAAGATTTAATTTTCCTTGCACATTTGCCTTCTCTGGTAACACGTCACTATGCCATCGGTACACGAGTTTTCAGCAAGGTTTAAAATTGCGTCTTGCAAAGAACCGGTGTCCGGTAGGGCAAGTGAATATGTACACGTCTCCGTTATGCAAGTGGCCTTGCACTTAATTCCAGGAAAGTTACCTATTCCTGTGTTATAACGCTAACCATAGCACTTATCCTTATCCATGGCTTAATCTTAACCCTTACCTGAACTATAAATATAACCCTTATCATCAACTTTAAAATGGACAGTAATATTAACCCTACTTTATTAATGTTGATGATGAACCGGTGAAACAACGAGCTCCTGACTCAACGTAAAGGGTGTTTATCTCTGATCAAACAGGTCATGAGTTTGAGGTGGGAGTGGAATACCACTTGGACCTAGGTATGACTGGCGGACGACGGCTTATAAGCCCGAAATAGCCCTTCCAGTCGCCCTTGTCTTTCATGTTCATGAAAGCCTGTAAGACGTAGTTAAAGGGGGGAAGGCTTGTGGCAGAGGACAGGGTAGCAGGCAGTCCTTAGGGGACGAGGAGGCGTGAGCAGAAATGAGTTTATCTATCATTACCACGACAATGCGAGATTTATCACATGATCAAGCTGCTTACAGAGTTCTGGTTTTCTTCTTCGTACTGCAGTGGTCTGCGCAAATCGTAGGGGACGCCCGGTCGTCGCTCGCATTACCACGGTAATGATCGATTAACTCTTTCTCGCTCACGCCTCCTCGTCCCGCTTAGGACTGAGTGTTACCCTGTCCCCTGCAATATTAACACCTAATTACCTTAAAGGTAGTGCAATGCCACCCGCATCATGGAGAGGTTTCTATATAAGTGTCTTAGCTTGCTCCATCATTAGAATTACACTGTGGGAGTGAGCGCAATAGCATCAGACCACAAGGAACTGTTCAAAACTATATTGTACAATATTTTTCAATAAATCTAAATCCATTTGACGAGCTTCCTTACGCAGTGATATTCATTTTCCACGATTTAACTTATGCAATGGGCAAAAAAGGTTATCTGATCTGCAGCCTTTCTCTAACTGGAGTAGTTGTCGCCGATGTTAGTGTTTCATTAGACTGTTTTCCTGTTGGTTTGACAGGGCTGCTTTCCACTACTGAAGAGTTCTCACCATCAAAGCAGAATGTGAAGAAATCTTTTGGACCTATGAAGCCAATACAGTGCCTAAGCATGCATGTAAGGACCTCACGAGGTAACTAGCCCTCACAGGGTTTTATTGCATTGGGTTCGACCTACGAAAATTCGCCTGCATCTTCTATAGACATATACGATTGGGTCAGCGGGCATCAGCGGAGTCTTTAAAAAACTTCGATATAGTATAAATTTGGGTCCTCGGCTTTTATTAATATAATTTTAATTTAATTGCTTCCGTATAGAAATTAATGGAGACTAAGTGTCATTTAAATAAAGTTAAATATGAAGCTGAATATCAGATTCTTTGATTTTTTAAAGGCTGTATAATCAAACTGGCACAATCTCTATTGCCTTTATATGAATCTTTTTTGCTCTTTGTATTAGCTTTTCCATTTGGGTGCATTTAAAAGCAGGAAAAGTGAAGCAATTAACGCGTGCCTCATGAGACTATATAGTGCTAACACATTACCAGTATTTTGCCTGGGTAAATGCTTCATAAGATCAATTACGAATTAAAAAAGAAAGGACTGAATATTTGGTAAACAAACTGACGACAGCCCAGCTCAAGTTGATTTGGAAGGTATGTGGGTCTTTAATATTACAAAACCAGTCACCCAGGTAAATATAGACGGTATAGAATCTGAATTTTTCCACCCTTCTAAGGTAAAGCAAGTCAACTCTAATTATTTTGAGACGTGGTTTTCGACATGACGGTTTCTGTTCAATTCTACTGGCAGAGTTTCGAATGCGCATTTTGCTACAGCGGAAAAAGAAATTTGAGTTGACACACTAGATTTTTAGCTGAATTATCTATAAAACATCCCATGCTGTGCACTGCTTTTCGAGCGCGTTGATTTACGGCAAATGAGTACTAAAGAGGAGAGTTCCTTTGCACTGTCAGTTTCAGTCTCGTATTTTTCCAGTTTCCTTGACAACTCTGATAGACAGAAGGCTTAAATATTTATGGTAAGGCATATTTCATGCAGCTTCTTTCTGTATATAACGTTTTTGCAGACAATTAATGTTAAATTGTTCGTTTTACTAATAAATTATGCTAGAGATTGCACTTCTAAAAGTTATAAGCTGATAATCCGCCGTTGGATTGTAATTTTTGCAGAAATGTTCCTGCCACAAGTGTAAATTCAGATGGCGATGTCGATGACAGGCACCCCATGAGGCGGGTTTTAATACGTTAGTCAATCCGACAATTTGCTTTACCAAATTTTTTGAAGAAAATCTTTATGACCAGGTCAAATGAATATGTAACTCCTAAACCTGGAAAAATATTTTGCAATTTGTTTTTAACGCAAACATAGAAGCATAAAAATGTCGAAACTCCGAGCTTGTTACCGGAACCATACCTTCGGCCTGCCATATCCAAATTTTAAAATAAAATAAATTCCCAAACCTCTCGATGAACCAGGATTCCGGAGGATACAATAAGTAAATTATAAATAAAATGCTTGACATTCCCCGCAAAGGATTAAATGTGTTAATATTCTCAAAGAGCGCAAGCATGTTTTTTTACTACTGGACGTCCTGTTAGTGACGACTTTTGTGCATTCATAGATACGGCTAAGACAGTGAACCACACTACATCGAATGAAACTAATTTCTACAATTACACAAAAGGACAACATTTTTAATTGCTCCTGAATTATGTACAATTAAATTTGCTTTTCTATTCAAAATGATGTTACTAAATGGACGATTCTTTAAATGTAATATGAGACTTCTTTTTTGCACCAGCCCTGAGGAGGCCGATGTTATAGTATAGTAAACAATTAAGTTGAACAAT
>UYRU01042570.1:4559-16433 GCA_900617775.1 Dibothriocephalus latus | reverse complement strand
CTGCTCGGTCATCTCGACTTTGTCTTGTCACCGGTTGAAGCGGATGAGGGTTAAGAGTGAGGTAGATGGCGGCGCGTCTACTTTCAATATACCTGGCCACAGTCACCGTCCCTGCTCTCGGACAAATGGTGGACTTCACCGATTACGGTGGTCGAACTTACACTTGATTACACAGCTGACGTCAACCACGGATGCAGTGTACGGCTTTGGAGAGAGGCACGAATTCATATCAATATAAATTCTATGCGCATTTTGACATTGCTGCTGGTCAAAATAAGAAGCTTCATATATACCTCGAAGACTCTAGATGTTATTACGCTATCCTTCAGCGAGGAACTGACTCTTAGGACACGGACGCACCTGTGATGAAGCTGTTGCTGTCCTTCACTGACCGTCACAATTTTTTTCAGATTCATTCAACAAAGATAAGTTTTGCATCCAGCATTATAGTAGAAAACTGTAGAGAGGATGATGCTGATGATGGTGACCACAGTGAACAGGAAAGCGATGAATACGTAGAAGAATTACTTTTTACAGATTTTCTGGCAAAAATTATTTGTGGGGCCCCTCTAGATATCTATTCCCCTCGCCAACTGCTCAAAGTATTTTGTGGCCAAACATTTAATTTTTGGCTAACGAGCGTAAATTAATATGCAATTATGGCGGAATTGATCAAAAAATATAAAAATTAAATAAGGTTATGTTTGTTTTAATATGCTAAATACAATTAAATTTAATCAACATTGACCTCTATTGCATAGAATACGAATGCTAATCGGGGGGAATTTGACCTTATGTAGACGGAATTTAACGAAAATAGAAATTCATCCTCCTATTGGTGCAGTTTAACGAAAAAATTTCAAGTCAGGCCACCGAACATTGGATAGTAGTTTTTTTTATTATATGTCGACGGGATTTTTTTGGCCTTTATAATCATTCCTGCCGATTTCCCATTAAGGATGAGATTTCAAAAGTAAATAATGTTGTGCAACGTCATGAATCCATATCCTCGACAGTAGAACCGTACACAAATATTGGCGCTAGCTCCAACAGTAACTTATGCGAAAGATAACTTGGGGAACATACTTTTGCGTTCGATAATAAATTCTCCTCAACTCTGTACATTTAAGGTCCCTGTCACCACCAGCTACACCCTGCCACACGCAACAAAACGGCGCGGCGGAGTGACGCGATGTGGAAATCTGGCGTGGCGTTCAACATGATCGCGTCATTGTGTCACGGCAGCCACAATTATACGCGATGGGTTTCTCCCTTGTTCGATTTCACATCCGCGAGTCTTTTAGGCTGTTGGCTTTCATAGTACATGTACCGCATCAACCCTATGGCTTAATAAGCGTAAACTGCAGCGATAAGTAGTTCATATCGGCGCATAAGAGAATCGTTTGCACTTACTTTCTCGCATAAAGAAAGAGGTGGACAACAATTTAAGGAAGAATGTTCATTGATTTGGAAGTAAAAGTTTTTTTTAGAAAGAATTGTAAACACTTGCAGTCGTCAGTCAAGAGGAATTTATACAGTTTCTGAATCAAAAAGATGGATCATTTCCACTATTCACTAGCAATTCTTGCAGAAGAAGAAGACTTTGTAAGACAGAAGTAACGCCGGAAAAACAGAAGTACTTAATAATGCATAGGTGTCTCTACTTATTGCAGTAACACATAATTACGTAAGGTTAATAGAATCGGCAGTAGTATAAATTTACCTACATCCCTTTGAATGCCCATAGATGATAATTCAGGGACAAGTTTTGTACCTGATGGATGCTGCGCGGATGTTTCGACTGCCCTCTATACCGGTCCTTCGACCCATATAATTAATTAGTGGCTGCTCGTCGTACCGTATCAATACTGCGATCATTTAACTGGATATTTTGTCAAATGGAATTTGTGTGGGTCAGTAAACAGAAATTACGTCTACTGCTAAGGATCGGGAACAACAGGCAGACAATGGATGACCGCTGATGCTTTGAGCCGCCAGCCCAGCACAAGTTATGAAAAAGCAGAGGTTCGATTAGGACAGTCATCAGATTTCCGATGAAATCTGTCTCAGCTCAACTGCCTACTACGGTCAGCTGCTTGATCTGAAAGTATTCAAATAGATATACCTCCTATGCTGCCTCGTATGTGAATCCTTCCTTGGTGCTTAGCCGAAGAATGAAGTGGTCGGATCCTCACATCGCGCACAATGAAAAATTCACGGATGAAGACATAACATTGGTGACAGTTGTGTTCCCCTCCAATTTACTAGCGATATCTGTCAGTTTTGCATGCACCTGTTGCATACTCATGTTGAGAGCAAGCATATGCGCAGTCAGGAAGTTGTATTCCTCCCCAATAGACTGTCCAGGAAGATGGTTAACAAGCATGCTCGAAGGACGCTAACCGTACATTCATGTCCCCATTAACTGAACACTATTGTTTAATATTTGCCCTTCAGATCGCTTGTGTCCCTGTACACCTGCTGACCAGCACAAAGTTTTGCACAGCTGACAAGGAATCGGAGGTTGGCATCCCCATTGAAAGTTTTAACCGAATTGAGGCCGGCAGTGCGGGTTGTTTCGCCCTTCTGGACGATGATAGGAAGATATGCAGCTATCTGGCGTCCGTTCTGGGCCTGGAAAATATATGTGACAGTTAGGCTTACTGCATTATTTGGGGAGTGGAGTTGGCAAACCTGCCGGCTGCCCCAGCCTGTTCAATAGGTTGTCATTGATTGTAAAAGTTCACCACCTTAGTCTTATATTCTTTGCATTAAAACAAAGGCAAGAGTAGGATATGTAATCCCACTAGGAAAATTGTAATCAAATAAACCTCCCCCCACCCCTAAATCTAATTCCTATCCTCAGCCCTAACCGCGCAACCCTAAGTAAAACAATAATTCCACCTCTTAACGCAAAAACGTTACTCCACCCACAAAAGCGAACCTTAACCTTGACCTAATTACCGAACCTAAACCTAAAATCTCATCTTAACCCTGACCACATTCCCTAACTGAACTCCAACTTTGCAACTAGAAATCTAGCCCTTAACCCCAATCATAGCTCTAGAAACCAACCTTCAACTCTGAACCTAAAACCCTATAGCCAAAAACCAAAACACAAATCCTAAACCCAAACCCCAAAGGTGCTAAACTTGGTCCTGAAAACCCTAGTCGCAACCACGAAGACCGAATTCTCACCTCAAAACCATAAACTCAACCATACCTCCCACCTAAATCCAGGACAGCCTCCACGACTTATTGGCAAGCCAAATGCAGTAAACCCCACCTAACTAAATAAAATAAGTAGTTAGTTCTTGAACAGTAACCCGGTGCAAGCACACACCTTACCCTCAAAGGACAAAGCATGCAGAACAAGCAGGAACAGCATGTGCCATGTCCTAAAAGCCGCACATTAACACAATTCCCATATGACCTGTGGGCTTTTGCCATAATCCAGGCAAGGGATATAATTATCCTGCGTTCAGAATATATTTAGAGTACGGTTAGGCAGCAAATACAGGTAAACCAGAAAAAGATTATTCTCTTTGCTATTCTGGAAAAACTCCTCAGTTACCCTTTGCGCACTGTCCTGTCCTTCAGCCTCAAAGCTTAAGTCCGAGTGTCAGGTATGTTTTTCGATGCTACTGGAGTGCGTATGTATTCTGACAGTATTTTCAGTACTGCTAATAGAGGAGAATATCCGAGTTCCAGGAAGCATGCCTCAGACTTGTTTACGATGACCTATTACTAAGGATTCTCAACGGAATTTGATCAGACTGTTCTACTATTACCTATGATTAAGGATTCCCGAGGGAATCTGAAACATCAGGAAAATAAACCTTACCTATGATTAAGGATTACCGAGGGAATCCGAAACGTCAGGACAATAAACCTCGTGTTCCAGTGATCGCTTCTTCTTCTTCTTCTTCTTCTTCTTCTTCTTCTTCTTCTGAATTTTCAGTACCGTCGGTGCCATTAAGCCAGCTACTGCTTGCCAAAACAGTTTTAGTAGGGAGAAGGGGTTGGCAGATTTGAATAATTCACTTGATCCAATCATTTGCCTAGTAGTCATCTGGTGAACTCTAGATGGGTAGCTTAAGAAGCCCTGCTTGTGCATTCAGCTTACTGCATCGGAATTAGTGGATTCCATGCGTTGCGATAGGCTAAATCGACCAAATTGTGACTTAATCCACGGCTCCCGGTGGAGGCCTCATAGATCACTTGGCTAGAGCGTTGGCTGTACTAAAGCCTTCCCCTTGATGGTGTGGGTTCGAATCCCACCGAGGCAGCCAAATATTTTCATAAATGGTACAAATAAAAACAGTTTTAAACGGCGACATCCTGCCAAGGGGATGTCTTCTATTCAACTATGTACTACTGAGTGTTTACTGTCTGCCAAATTCACGTTTTCTCCATTTCCATGCGATACTTGCAGAATATCAGCGTGCCTGTGGCCATAGCTACCGGAATGGCCGTTGGACTGACCTATCTCAACTTGAAGGCCAACGACAACACAATTCCCGAGGAGACGGATTTCTTCAGCACTATCATGTGCGGAATAGAGAAGTTTCCTATCCTCCCCAATCTAACCCTTTACTTCGGTCGTGAAGACAGTAACTTTATCATGCCCTACGATTACTACTTTTTGGGCTTTTCCGAAAACGTCACCCAGAACAACGTAAGTGTGATTGGAGCGAATTTTGATGAGATATTCATCCTCCACAGCATCCTGCTCTGGCCGCGGGATAGCCTTGATGATATTGAGATTAAAGTCTGGCCCGGTGGGAGCTCTGGTCCGGAGGCCGACCACTGTCTGCAAAGCTTATGCTATACCGGTGAGTGTCTGTACGTTGCTGCGTATATTATGTGCGTATTTTGTGTCATTTCAGCAACACAGGACCAGCCCTTACGAACAATGCAAAAAAGGGAGAGGAGGGCGGAACGTGAACTAGTTGTTTGATATACTTACTTTTATTGGAAAACAAAAATCAGTATTGCATAGTCGATCCAAGGACATATGTAGAGATAGAACGAATCGCTGTTTTCCTCCGTATACATAGAGAAATGTACATCTCAAACGTTGGTCGGGAGGGCAGACAGCTGAATTCACAGCCGTTGCTACTGGGCATTATGTCATACTTCTCCATGTCTGTGGCATGAATTGAGCGATATCAGGAAAACGCGACACTGACACCCGTTGATGAACGTTCGCCTAACCGCTAACGAAGCTCATTAGTCCCGCTCTGCCTTAGGCCTCGCTAGAGGCTCTGACAGCCGTAACAGCTGGTGGTATAGGCAGATAGTATTGTCATAATAGACAAGGGAGACCGCAATGGTCATTTCTGGCTTATTAGCCGTCGTCAGCCAGTCATACCCAGACCCAAGTGGCGTCCCACACGAGCCTCGAACCCGCGACCTTTTGATCAGGGTCAAACGCCCTAACCATTGAGCGACGAGCTCCTTGTCAGGGAGTATTGACACTCGTTAATGAACGTTCACCTGACCGCTAATGGAACTCCTCTGTCCCGCTCTGCATTGGGCCGTTCCAGGCTCTCTTGTCTTTGCCGGTAGTACTATCTGTCCACTACAAACGAGACATGATAGTATCCGTATTGATACGCTTTGGCATCTGTTTGTCAAAGCGCAACCTCGAGTAAGAATGTCAGTGTTGCGGGATCGATTTAAAGCTATGAGTCCAAGGTGACGTAGGGACGGAAAGCATGACTGTTTTCTTCTGTACACATAGAGAAAAGCACGTCCAGAACGTGGTCCAAAAAGGTAGCCGAGTTAAGGTGATGGTGAGAAGTGGAATGACCGTCGAGTAACTATGTAGAAATTGCAGAATCGTTGTTGAAACGCATCTGAAAGCTAAGTTTCAAAGCGCATTATGGTAGTAAAATTGTGCTTTATGGATCCTCATGCATACTTTTAAATTAATGGATTTTGTTTACGGTTAATGTAGATACTGTTATTTGAGGGGAATCTATGTGTGCACCGCAGAACTATCTGTTCGGTGCGTATAGGAGAAGTAGAGTCAACGAAGGACTTCATTAAATGTTACCTCAAATTCTAACATACGTCCTTAATTTGAAAGTAGTACTTAACAAGCAGTTTTACTACCACACTCGGTAATAAAGGAGTATTTCAGTAGTAGGCATTTTCTTTTTATGTTCGAGGTCGTTGTGATTTCAGAGAGATTGTGTAAAAACATAAGCAAAATATGTTTTCTTGTGCCCCTTTGAGCGTAAATCAGATATTCTCCGAAGTATATACACAACGGACAAGTCTATCTAGGACTTAAGCGTCTTTTAATTCCCAAATAATTTTAAGACCCACCTGTCGTTGAATTTGCGTTTAGGAATTTCTGTCTACAAGTTGTATGCTTTCAGTATAAAGATAATCGTACCTCACTGTTTACCATTAATAAGATACCATAGAATGCTGGAAACGTCTATGACAGACGTGGATTATGTTGTGTATGCTTCACGAGGAGCATCAATAAACAAAAAGTTATGATGTTATTTGAATGGTCATTGTATGGTCCTAAAGAATATCATAATTAGAAATTTTTAAAAAACCCAAACATAGCCCTGCCATGAGTATTAAGTTCGAAGAAAACGTGATTTACTGCCAAATCAGTACAGGAAAGAATATTGTTGTCTACATTTTCTATACAATACATTTTATTTTATGAGGGCAAAAAATTAATCAGAAAATTGCATACTACTAAAATAATAATCGTTATCGATTTTGGTTTATGCAGAAGGTCTAAAACGTCCTAGGATTATGTGGACTCATGTCCAAATTTCGGAAAAGGGAACGCCAAATAAGGCCGCTGCTTATGGGCCAGGAATCGTAGTTATACGTTTCGGTGCCACGAATGGAAATGCAGCATAAATACTACACGGAAATTGTTATATCCGTTATAATATGCATTTAGCAATTGCTCGCCAAAGCGCACTCTTAGAATTGTGTTCTCAACCTCCTCATAAATACATACTTGAAAACGGTTAGAAGACTCGGGACTCTAGGACGGTTTCACACTGAACTAATTTTATACTAGTGGAAGAAACCTTTTGAAACCATCGTTATGAGAGAGGGTTTGATGAAGTATATGTTATATTTAGAAAAAAAGATCGCAGTGGGTCATTGTAGACCAAAATTCAACCGAATAGCTGGAAAAAGAGTCTAGGTTTAGTTAAAAAATGACAGTCCTTCCGTTATGGATAACTGTGCTTAGTACGAGGCTCGAGAAAATTCGTCCACAATGTGTAATCCTGCCTAGGAGGGGTTCAACCAAAAAAAATACTTATCCATGCCGGTAAAGAGCTGGAGAGGTTGACCTAATAGTTTTAGGTTTCGTGAGCTCCACCTCTGCTTTCTTACATTAATTTCAACTGTTTTTTTTTAATTTTCAGGTAACTTTGAGCTTGGCCTGCTGTCCCCTATACAGATCGCCTTAGTGACGAGCACTCTTCTCACGATCTTCGTTATCGGCTGCTTCTTCGAGTAAGGCGCTTGTAGTAGTAGTAGTAGTAGTAGTAGTAGTAGTAGAAGTAAGCCTTTCTTATTCAAACAATATAATGTTAGTTTAGTCACACAGGCAGCCCTTTTTGCGCGGGATGTAAAATGGTGGACTATCACAGAGCTGCAGACGTCATAATGTGGACTAGATACCGGTAACCCTGGCAGAGAATGTAAACGTACCAGGCACAAATATTTCCCATACATCAATGTGAATTTTGGACCGCGTACTCATGGAACTACAATGTTAACTCTACCCGTTGGGTTTGTTTGGCGTGTCGTGTTAAACGCCGCTGGATAACTGGGGCTCTTGAAACGCCAGCAACCTTGATCCTGGCCCTCCTCGGTTCAGTGTAAGTTCGACCACCGTAATCATTTATGTCCACCATTTCCCGAGAGCAGTGACGGTCACTGTGGCCAGGTATAGTGAATGTAGGCGCGCCGCCATCTAAACCACTCTAGATCCTCTCAACTGCATCAAACGGTCACAAGAAAAAGTCGAGATGACCGAGCATGGAGAAGGCGTAGGACGCAGCCAGAAGCACCGCCTAACTTAGTATTTAATGATAGGATACTTTGCGTGGATTCTACTGCACTGTCTATCCTCACACACCCATAGTTGGTGTCGAGCCAGACTCTATTAAGCCAGGACTGTTACTGCTACTACCACTATTGCTATTTATAATACTACTAACTAGGGTGTAGCTGAGTGATAGTATTTGCTGGTACTATTACTGACTGTTTTGTAAGCTAGAAGTGACGCTGATTAAAATCAGCGCTGGGCTCATATCCACTCAATCTCTGCAAGAAGTGTAGTAGTAGTGGTGCTAGCACTGGTACCACCATTTGTCAGAGGTGACCTTGATTAAGCCAACGCTAGGGCTCATCTCTCCTTGGTCTCAAAAAGGAGTGTGCAGCTGGGTTTAAACTATTTCGGGTAGGTACATGCTTGGGCCCTGAGCACAGCAGCGTTTGCCTTGGTTCCCGCACTATCAACTATATCCATCAAGCTGTACGGACTCAGATACTGCTGCTATAGGTACGTGCCAATGCTCAAAGGGCCAATTTTATAAAAATCATGCTTACTAAGGCCAGTAGATAGTATACTATAAGTACTGCTTGTGTGTGCGTTTAAGAAGTGGCACCCAGTATGCCCTCCCAATCTGTGTGAGATAATAGTGATTAGCATTTGGATGATAATAATAGAGCGTTTGTAGAGAGATGCAGAAGCCCTACCATGCTCTTATGCCGTGCAGTTCTGTATTGAGTCATTGGTTGGCATTTCATGACACAATATGCGCTGAGCCTGCCTGCATGCTTGCAGGGTAATCCAATTTATCCCTTAAATAGCCCAGAATAATTATGAAAAGATCGGCTTGTTCAAAGTGAATTTAAAAAAGCAATTGAAAGAATGATCAGTTTCTTCGTTTCCCAGCAGTCGTACGTTGTAAAGGGGGTGTGCCTACATCAACGTCACGGAAGGACTGCATATTGAAATAAAGCACTTTACTTTGGGAAAGCAAGGTTTATGTAGAGTTTGCATAGAGTCAACACAGTCAGACCTGCCTAGCATGCGACGATTACTGTTGATGATATGTTTATCCAGAACTGAACTAGATTTGATGTTCAGGGGTTTGCCTCCTACCCCTTTACAATTGCATGTACACTCCTTTGATTTACAAATTATTAGCATTATTGGCATTATTTGCAGGCACCAAAGCAACTAGTCAAAATGTTCGTCAGTTTATGTCGTGGAGGCTTAATAGTGTTTTTCTAAATTATTTTCAAGCCAATAGTCACCTACTAAAAATGAGCCTTGAAGATGGAGGTAGAAACCTCGCAGGCCAACTGTTCTGACCATAAATTTGTAAATTAAAAACAAAAACGAAAAAACAGACTTTGTATTTGTTTTAGTAAACAGAGACAAACCGTAAAGCAGCGGAAGGGAGCAGAGAGCCTGCTACTTCATCCGGAAGACTTGGAATTCGAGAAGACATCGGACGAGTTAGAGGAAACTGCAGAATTGCGTCAGGTAGGACTTCTATCTATGAATCTACGTTTGTGACTAATTTAGTCCCTATACAGACGTGAAGTTTCGCAAAACTGTACTCTTTTTTGGGCAGAACACAGAAATAGGGACACCCTGTCCTTCCTGCAATATCTTGCAGTAAATTCCAAGGAATGTAAAGCTACAGTTAGAGTTAGAAAACAGAACTAGGTAGCCCCTTTTTTGCCAAGTAAACGTTACAAGTCAGGATCTAGACCTGCCCTGCTTTTGTAAAATTCCTTCTTATGATCCACAGCTCCTTTTAGTAATCGATTGGTTTAAGTAATTTGCAAAGACCTTTGCCCTTATTTTTTATCCGCGATATGTTTTCAAATGGGGATAACAAAAGCAAACTGCCAAAATGGGAAGGCGAGACCGTTGCGTCCTTCAGTTTAAAAAATATTTTACCTCTGGTGACTCGATACGTGATTTGCTTAGGGTGCAGGATAAGGAGGGACGATTAAGCGGATATGTGGATATGTGGCTATCGCTCATTAAAAGTGTCCCTACTATGGCGATTTGACTGCCTAGCTGGAATTGGTCCAGAGGCCTAGATGAGCACGCCAACGACAAAACGTAAGTCCTGAGAGCGGGAATAAATCGTTTGCTTTCTATCAACTTGAATGCTTTCTGTCAGAAAGCAGCAGTGCCCTAGAAACTGGTCACCTTGTGGAAAAAGCGAGCGTCAAACGTTTGTGTTCAATGTGGATCAGACCTCACGGGCGTACATTTAGACAGCTCGACCGGAGTAGAACTACGAGTTTCTTGCAGTTTATTGGATTGAGTTAAGAAACACATGAAACGGCTGCCCGTTGACTATATTATTATCCATTACTTGAGAAGGTGACTTGATCACTAGGAGAATACTTTTATTCGCCTGACGTTTCGACATCCGTCGTGGATTCATCATCAGAGACCTGAGCAGAAAACGGTAGCAGAAATGGGTAATACATGCACAGGAGTTTGCAGTATTTATTGGATACAGTCATTACTGCAAGCATACAACGACAATTAACGCCAATTGCCTTCTTACGTGTTGGTAGTTTGTTGAACAGCATGCGGGCGCTGACCTGCTGAACTATCGTCATGCGTGGTGGACTCAGGCGTGATGATCGCTCGGTCATCTGGCGCTCCAGAGTTGGCGTAGGATGACGCGATGGCCTGTCCGTTCCTCAAGTGGCCACTTGCTTTTGCCAAATTAAGTCTCAGCACCGAATATGAATTTGGCAGATCATTGCACTTGTCGTTGGATTGGGAGCCCGTGAACCATGACTCAATTAATTCTCGGCTCAACCGATCGTCACCTCTTGCGAGAATTTCGGCCACATTAAATTTTAATGTATGGTCGGGCCTCGTCGAATGAGTTCCCGTACATCAAAAACCTCTCGGAGGCTGTTGGCTGCTTTCTCGCACTACTTGGAGTTGGAGTCGCACACAGGCCAGAGGCAACCATAAGACGTCAGATAATGAAACCGAAAGAAAAACTATCAACACGAAAAAAAGGCAATTAGCATTAATTGTTGTTGTATGCTTGCAGTAATGACTGTATCCTATAAATACTGCAAACTCTTGTGCATATGCTACCCGTCTCCGCTACTGCTAGCTGACTATGTCTCTGATGACGAATCCGCGACGGATCTCGAAACGTCAGGCAAATGAAAGTATTGTCCCAGCGCTCGAGTCGTCTTCTTCTCAAGTATTCAGTACTTTGACTTGCCTAGGAACTACGTTGATTTTCTTTAGTAATTGAAAACCAAAGTGGGAAAAATCCTCTGAAGAGTAAAGTGGACCAAAACGCCAACCACGGTCGATCAAATGCTTACAAATCACGAGCAATCGGTACTGTAAATTGGACCTATAGATACATCGAGGTCAGGCGTTTGTTGTGGATCAAGCTTCGTAGTGGTACGCTTGTAGCACCGATGCCAAGCCCACAAACTGTCACGTGATCGCGCTCCCATATCTGCTTCTGGACAGCCAGTCACAAGTGCCATAGACTGCTATTGGCCAAGCAGTTGATCAGCGGCCAGTGACTCACTCTCGCATGAAGTTTATTCAAACACGCCCAAAGCACACTAACAGACAGACAGACACGCCCGCAGGGCCCGGGGCCCGCCGCGTGTCGGGGCTTCAGACCACCAGTGAGATTTTGTACACAATAAGCAAAATATACCTTACATCCTCGCTGGAAGAGGAAGGAGAAGAGGAGACGACTTCTGGGAACAAAGTGTATTCTGGCTGACGTTTCAAAAGCTCCCTCGCTTCCATCCTCAGAGCGTGGTGTCTGTATTCCTGTTCGCGTT
>UYRU01042567.1:2677-14937 GCA_900617775.1 Dibothriocephalus latus | reverse complement strand
TTTCTAGCCGGTCAGTCGGTGATAACCAACACCCGGTTTCGAGACCTCTGTGGTTCGACCCAGCGAGCGTTTGGCTAGAAATCAGAAAGCCTGGCTACTGAACTGTTGGTTCAGCAGCGGATTTGAGTTTTAGGATTTGCAAAAACGGGAGTGAAGCGGAGCTTTGATTTTTCATTGAAAAAGATGTCGGCAAGCATTGCAGAATCACTATGGCTGTGTTTACCCTTTGTGGACATCAGGAGTGGCGAAAACCCTGGTAAATTGATGCAAAGATCTTCCAAAATTCCTGAAAAATGAACTTCTCATGAAATTTAGTTGTCCCCTTAAACGAGTGTATTAGCATGCAGCTTGCGATCTTTCCTTAGCTGTTAGCCAACAGTATTTTAGTGGCTGCAAAACTTCTGACATTTGTGGTAAATTAGGATAGTTCTGATGTCTAGAAAACGCAGAAAAAAACTAAATAACCTTCACAAGCCAGAGCTTAGCGGCCGTCAACTGAAAATAACTTTATAAGGTGCATCGGAGGCATACCTTCTCCTTGCAAAACTGTTTTTTTCTGCAATTTCACCCCCTATGAAAAGCTTGCATTTCTTTTGTTTTTTTATTCGCATCCAGTCTGTTTGCGCAATTTCCTTCTCACGCGAAGGCTAGACAGCATTTGAGGGAGCGATTTAGACTCCATTTTTATAAAATTTGAAGGCGAATTGACAGAGTAAAAAGACAAAGTTTAAAATCATCGCAGAATTTTTTTCAGTATACTTGAGTCAAAACCATTAAATAGTTGAGTCTGCTGATGTGCGGATTTTGGCTTTAATGAGGCCACACAAACTGTTAAATGGGCGTAAATGGGCCGGTTGCTATCCAAATATTCAGCTAAGTATAACATATGTTTTTCATCATAAACAGTATTCTCCATTTAGCATACACAGGTAGGGTAGAAATACGCCAATACAACTAATAACAGTATTTTCTTGTAGCTAAGGATATGCCCGTAATAGGAAACTACCATTTTTATTGTTGTTCACAGCTGACCGTTATTTTAAAATCAATTCCGCAGAAAGTGAAATTCTCAACTATAGGTCTTTCTCAGTTTCAAAATACTCCAACTCAATGAACATCGTCTTTTACAAATCTATTGTCGGCCGAAGTTGCCCACATATGAATATTTAATCCAAATTGTGAGGTTTTCTTTCTACTGTGACCCGCGTCAATTTCTGCCGCAATCGTTCCACATCAGCACAGTTTGAGAGAGAGTTAATTTAATTATAGTGTTGGTTAAACCTCAGCAATTCTCTCAAACTTTTTGCGGTAATACTATGCTACAGTTAGATTTAAATTTGCACAAGAGCATCTTCCAAACCCAACCATTTCACTGAGGCTATGGTTGTTCACATGTTTATATTTAATCCACAATGTGAAATTCCCCTTCTACTGGGACCCTCGCCAATTTCGGCTGCATTCGTTCTAACTCAGAGCATTTAGGCAGGGAGCTGATCTAATTAGAACATAGGCTAAAGCTCGGCATTTGTCAGAAAGAATGCTTTATAATATGCTGCGGTGAGGTTGAAATACATATAAACATGTCGCAGGACTTACAACTTTACGCATAATGGAAAACTAGGTATTACGCAATGAAGATGTAAGTAAAACATTTCGAGTAACATTTTTTAAGCTATAGTCGGTATATTTGAAAACAGAATTGTCTACTGTAAATGTTCGGATGTAATAGTAGTACGAAAATTATAAATATTTAGGGCACGCGAGGTTTGGCGTCCTTACCGACCTACCATATCCTTAGAAGCAATTCCACCTTTAGCTATCCAATTTTTCAACTATGATACCGATGTAGGTATTAAGGAAGTCAAATTAGGCAAAAGAATTTTCTCGATTATTCATAATCAACCGCACGCCATCGCGTCATCGTGACAGAATGCGTCCTGTCGCCCCCCCCAACAAGACTCGAGGCAGATGTGACAGGGCAACATAAATAACTTGTTAGATGCCATCTTTCCTATCCTCATCTGGTCTATTTTGTGACTAGAAGCTTACCCTTTGATCCCTTAGTACCTCTCCACCTCTCCAGCTACTGATTGCTTTCTTATAATTTTGTTTACACTACCCTGTATCATATTACCGTATTTGTTTGATGTTGCATAATCGAAAACTTTCGTTCGCCCAACTTGACTTCCTGTAAACAATTTTTATTTTTACATAGCTGCACAGTCAGAACTTGACTGTAGAGACTGACAATTACACCAGTGTTCGGTAAATGAACTTAAGTTAGCAAAATTAGGAGTCGACGCAAAAATAATCTACCTACTTTTTTGCCTAACGGACGACCAGTAGATCATCGTTAATTTAGGTGTGTACATCTGTTTCTCCGGAACACTTCAAGATTCAGACATCAGATAAAGTATGGAAGCAGGATCAACCACGCAGGTTTTTGTATTTTTTCTCCATACATCTACAAGTTTTCAGGCATGACTGAACCGCGGGCCGTCATCCGGTAGCAAGTGATATGCTGAGGTGAGCCGCTATGTCAGATAACGTCGATGTTGTCAGCAAAAAAGAACTGCATCAGTTTTCATCTTGTCGTATTATAGGATTATGATGCAATGTGTATTTTTGTAACAGATCCAACTACCGGTTTTCTTTCGGGCGTCGGAGTTACCTTAGCACGCCCTGCATTTCGTAAGTATTCTGCCCCAAATCAATAGTTTGTGGAAAGAGAAGGGGAGATGATCGCATGAGACTAGCACTGGAGATCTAATTTAATTGTACCCATAGGTGTATTCATTGCAATAAACTACCTGACGCATTTAAACCTCACAAAATGCGTTAAACGTTGTGTTTTGCAAAGGTGCCAACTGATAGCTAAACTTTATCTTCGTTTGCCTATTTGAGGGTGATTTCAGGAACGGCATTCAGGTTGCAATGTCCCCTACCTTAGATGACAATTACAGTATTCTCCACGATGTAAGGTTCGAGTTGGTCTTTTTGTATCCTAGTATAGATAGCGAAATCAGTTCGTGTATGGCACACTTGTATGGATTGCTTATTTTTACGGTCACTGCCTGAGCAGCAATGTTCAGTCACCCTGACACAGTAGTGTTATCCCAGGAAGGAGGGGGGTTGGGGAGTGATAGAGAGTATGCGTTCCAAAGCCATGAAAGTCTGTTGAACACCACCTGTCCAAATCTATTCAACAAGAGTAGAGGGGTTTTTCACATTTTTCGAATTCGTTGCCACAGAATCAAAACCAATGACCTCCCCATAGCTTTGAACAAGAAGATGTAACCGCTGTAACAGAAAGTTTATTCGCCTGAAGCTTCCGATACTGTCAGGAATCTTCTTTCAGACGAAACCGTAGAATAGTGTGAAACGTGCACAGAATAGGGTGATATATGCGCAGATTAAGCAGTATTTATAGGCCTTATTAGCCACGCGATCGCATCTCCTCCTTCTGAGCTGCTTCCTGGGACTCGTATATTCGCTTCTATCGGCAATCAGCGTGACTTCTTACAAACTTCGCTTAAGAAGACAAAATCAATTCAAGACAGCGGACAACTCCGGTTCTTATGTCTTGCTTAGAGGGCCATCTAAGTCTTCCCCACCGATTTATTAAAATTCGTTTCTTTAATTTAGCAGTCAAGGGTACGAAATAGTTAATGAAAATAGGTTAAACTAAGCACCAAGGATTTCAATGTTTGCAAAATGAAAACGTGAGGAGGGAAGGAAGGCTACTTGATTTGGGAAAAAAACATGCGAATTGTCGCATTGACATTAAAAGCATGAACCTTGACAGTCATCGAGAATAATTCAGATAATATAGAAAACACTTGATTAGTACGGAAACAGAGGGAAGATGACAAATAAATCAAAAGACTCCAAAGAATCTGGAAATGACCACAGTGAGCATAATCAATATACAAGTACCTGTAAAGTGAGAAGGCTCAGAAAGCCCTGACAGTGATTTGTATCTTCACAGTTGACGGGCAACGCACTGATTAATGCCCAATAAAATAGTGATAATTAAACAGAAGTTTGAATTTTAGGCTGGATGGAAAACAAATAGCGTCTGCTTAACCAATATTTGATTTTTAAAGGAGGAATTAAACAGCCGGTAAGCGGAATGGGAGAAAATAAACTCCGTCCAAGTAATCGAATTTGCCTGGTACCCAATTCCAGTAATGGATAAAATTAATGTGTCTCAACAGAAACCTACCCTATCCTTAATCCAAACCCAAACCTCAAACCTTATATGTACAGTTAATACTTTGCGTAAACTTAATCCTAATTCATTTTAAAGCTAACCGTGCGCTTAACGTTATACAAAATCCCAAACTTAGCCGTTTTCCTTACCCTTGAAGTGCCTCTATAATCCCAGGAACACATACTAAAGGCACCCTTATTCCGGACAATTCTTCTACTTGTGTTCTGTTTAGGGGGCCCTGTAAGATTTCATTACCGGTTAGTCTAGTTTCGTAGTTAAAGAAGCGTTCAACTATCCGAAAAGTACCCTCGCACTAGCCTATACATATCTAACATGGACAGAGAGTCAAGGAAAGTTAAAGAATGCAGACAGCCTTTTAAGTAAAACGAAAACAGACATAGTATAAATAAGGGATAACAGCAGGAAAGCATAAATATAAATTAAATTGCAAGGGACAGGGAACAGAACACAAAACCTACACTTGAGCCATGTTACTTCAAGGAACGACTGCTACATTGAGAGCAGGGCGTCTGGGAAATCCGACAAAGGCTAATATTTAGAGATCTAAAAGTTAAGATGCATCAATAGAATCAGTGCCAGTTAATCAAGTGCATTATGAGACACACCGCGCTCAACTTCCTGCGTTGAGTGTATAATAAATAGAGAGTATTCTTATCGTACAGGAAGCATCCTGCAACAGCACTGGTCAGCTACACAGTTCTCCCTTTACACGTTTACCATCAGACGTACAATACGGCACCGCGTCAACACTCTTATCTGTGGGATACTTCGTGCCTCAGTGAATGCCGCTTGTTTATAGGCTCAAACACATTTGTCTACTTGTTTGTCCGTGATGACTAGCCCAGGTGACGTCTTTTAATCTCGCAAGTCTTTCATGCCACGCCTAAATCCACGCGCATGGCCAAACAGCGACCGGAAAAAAATTTGCCAGCCCAAGGCCAACACGCACAACCGCACAACTGCTGACCGATAAAGGTAGTATTCGCTTCGACAAAGGACAGCCGCTCCAGCTGTCCGAAACTTCAGTAAATCTACAAATTTATTCCGGTGAGCAGAAGATGAGCTCTTATTTTTATCCCGGAATTCGGAATTTTTCAAAATTGAGACGTCAGGTACAATCTAACAAGGGAGAGAAGAAAGGTATGCGCGAAGGAATGGAGGAGGCCTTTAATTAGCTGTCCTACACACTAAAACGGGACGTTTGGTTGAGTTGCCGAAAAATTCTTGGGCGGGTGTGTACGGATTAACCGTGGCAAATGCAACTTTTTTAACTTCTTTATAGCCTTAACTTAGCGCAGAAAGCTTTTATAAATTCGAAGCCAACGAAAAATAATACTGGCACGCCCTCTGCCTCTGCTTCCTGTGCAATTATGGACGATTGGAGGACTATATTTGTGCACTATTAACTTCATTTTCGTATGAATTTTGAGAGAGAGTTTATTCACAAAATTAACTCTGTTAATGAATTATTGAACCTATGTTTTGAAAGCATTTTTCCCTACAAAATTGACTATCAGATTTGGATAATTTTTTCAAGGAGAGACGGAACGCATCCAGCTACAGTCTGATCTCATCAACGGAGGCGAATGCAGTACAATTTTATCAACGAACGTTTTACTTATGAGGCATGCAGTTGGTACATATTTTCTTCTTTCAATGATCATGTGTTGAGTGGATCAGGGGCCTGACTGTCTCCTGCAGAAGACGAGTATTAACAGAATAAATAAATTGTTTAGGTACAGGCAACTATTTATGTGTAATCTGATTAAAATCTGATCTATCAAACCATTTAACTGAGTCATTTACCTGTCTTTAGTGATAGGAATAACCGACCAAAAAGAATGCGCTAAATTGTCCTATTCTTCTGCCTAATAAAAGATCCAAAAGATAAACGAGAAGATCTCTGCACCGATAGCAAGCGCGCGGGATATTAGTTTTCCTGATCACCGCTGGGGTTGCTTCTGATGTTTGCGAAATCTTATTACACAGTACTGCGACTTTTGAGAAGAGATGCAAAGGACGCGTGTGGAGAAATATCATCAGTTCAGCTTAAAGGTTTCCCTACACCATTCTCTCTCCCCCCCTCGACCATAACTCAGAGTCCACATGAATTATTGACGGCTGTTCCAGATGTTTATAGGTACAAAAGCACAAAACGACTGCCAGTGTTGCGCTATTCATCGTTCAAGACTCGCTTGCTTTATGTTACAGCAACTAACTGAGCAGAATCCTTAGAACTTCAGTCAACACAAATAGCTAACTGCTGTGTTTGCAGTGTATTTACAGCATAAGACGATGATACACCTATTGGTAACTAAGGCTTAGTTTTTAAAAAAAGGACGAGTAAATCATAGAATCTCATACTCTTATTTATTTTATCAAAGGAATTTTGCGAAATGAAAGTGCTTCAGGACCCAGTCATGCAATTGTTTCTTGTGGCTTACTCTCAGGCGGCAAGTGGCGTCCATAACGAGTGCAAGAAGGACTTCAGTGCGTGCCGTGGTAGAGGATAGAATTAGAGTTGGATGCTGCAAGTTTGTAGGAACAGGATGGTGGTGGGACAGTTGATAAAGGTTAGGGATGGTCCAAGCTAACGTAAACAATTTGCCAATGCAAGAGAACATGCGAATCCCAGGAAGTAATTGAAAAGAAAATGATTCGTTCGCTGGCACAATACTTTCATTCACCTAATGTTTCGAGATCTCCCTCCTACCCTAATTTCGCGACCGATCTCGTACGTCAAAAACGTCTCGGAGGCTGTCGGCCGACTTCTCGCGCCACATGGAGTTGGAGAAGCACACAGGCCGGAGGCGCCCATAAAGCGTCAGATAATGAAACCAAAAAGACCCACTGCCACGGCGGGCAACATCTGGAATCGTCTACAGGATTTGGTGCAGTTGCGGGCAAAGTAACTATGTCGGAGAAACTGACAGACTTCTCAAGACATGAATTACCGAACACGTGACAGCAATGCGGCGAAATGATGCCAATTCGTAATTTGCGGCCCATTCGACGAGATCCCGCCACAGATTCAAATTTGATGAGGCCGAAATTCTCGCAAGAGGTGAAAATCGGGTGAGCCGAGAATTACTTGAGTCATGTTTCACGGGCCCCAATCCATAAACAAGCGCAGCGAATTGCCCAATCCGTATTCGGTGCTGAGACTCAACTTGGTCAAACTAAGGCGCCACTTAGGGAACGGACAGGCCAAGTAGCGTTAACTGTCTTTGTATGTTTGCAGTAAGTACTTTATCCTATAAATACTGCACACTCCTGTGCATACGCTACCCATATCTGCTACCGCTATCTGACTATGGCTCTGATGAAGAATCCGCGACGGATCTCGAAACTTCAGGCGAATAAAAGTATTATCCCAGCGATCGCGTTGTCTTGTTCTCAATTGGCAGTTTTGTTGAGGAGTAACACGAGGACACCAGTTTAGTGAGCCACAGATAGGCCGTGTTACCATACACTCCCACCACGAAGAAGCCACAAAGGTTTACTTATGGCTTCAAAAATGATTCTGCTGACCCCAATGAGAGACTAAGTGTCCGGCAGAAGTTCAGGCCAATTGGTGAAAAATGGCTATGCTTAAGTCAGTAATCATAATTGTGATACGGCAAAATGGGTATCGCTCAATGCACGTCAGGAAGCATCCCAAAAAATCATGCCGCCTAAGACGAACGAGGGCATATAGAAGACCATTAATTAGCTGTTCTTTAAAGTTACTCTGGACGCTTACTCAGTCGCATAATCCGCCAGGAAAAATGTTGCGGGCATACTCACTGCTTCTTCATCTTATCTAATTATAAGGGACTGGTTTTAATCATTATTCGTCTCACTGCCGCATCCCATATTGAAACTTTTTCATCACAAAATATACTTGCTTGTTGAACTAGCCAACCTAGGTAGCCTCTGAACGCATGGCGATGCGCGAAATTTTACAAAAACTGCGGATACTTTTTTTGGATGAAAGCATTCAACAGACATAAACTTAGCTATGACTAAGGTTAACACCGACCGTTAACGTGAAACCTGATCCACGACGGATAAATGGCTTGTTTCGTAACCGTAGCATCCATTCTCACATTAATCTTCACCATAGACTTAATTCTAACCCACATTTCACTCTACCTTCTATCTTTCAAAGTTATCATCATTCAGAAACTTTATACAAAACCCTTACTTACTTTGACACTAACCTTGAGTTTTAAATTCAACCTTATTCTAAAATCAACCTAACTCCTAATCAAATGCACCTGTATTGTGGGCGGTTTCTCCTTAGGGGGTCATGCAATTTGCGATTACTTATTTTTATAGTTTCCCTGTGAAAGTAAACGGTCAAGAATACTTAAACCATCGCTCCCTGAACTATCGCAATAAACTATACATATGTAGTATCGATCAGCAGTCGAGGAAAATTCAGAGAACACAGAAACAATTTTAGTAGGCCAAGAGAAAACAGACTAGTGATAAGAGATAACTAGAAGCAAGCGTACGCATCAACAAAAGTGCACAGAACTCGGTCACGAATGCACCGACTTTTCTTGACAAGTTCGTATTTATGGGATATCAGTCCCAGCAAAGTCTTCTAAATTAAGAGTAGACTATCAGTGAAAACTAACAAAGTAGAAGGTCGGGAAACGGAAAATCTGTCAAGTGCATCAGCTAACTTACTTTATACACATCACGTGAATTATGGGAGATATTGCATTAAACGTCCTATTGCACATTTTATGCATTGAGTGTATGGTATAATAGAGACCTGTGAAGTAGAAAACAACTCGATCGCTAGGACACTACGTTTATTTGCCTGACGATTCCATATCCATAGGCCTTTTGGTGCAAAGTAGGACAGGACGTTGTCTTAGGAAGTCGGAATACGTGTTAGTTACTATCAAAGTGTCGCTTTTATTGAAAAGGAAGATGGGAAGCCGTGTCCCGGGTGGATGAACTGCAGGAGTACGTTTCTTGACTGCAGTATAATACCTTCAGACAGTCACTTTTAACCAAAATATATAACATAGACAAATACTAGGGACAAATCCGGAAAAACGGACATGATTTCCGGTAGAGCAAACACAGAGAGTAAAAGTAAACAATATGGTTGCAGGAAGACGCAGGCCTGAAAGAAAAGAAAACAATTGAGAACTGACTAAAATGACAAGTTAATCAGTAGTTGATAACATTCACAAGAAAGGACACTAAATTAAGCACACAGAGTCCGTGAATGCTCACCAAATAGACTGTCGAGGAATCCAAAGCAGCTTACTTGCATTGCCTGCATAACCATTAAATAAAGTGGATTGTGGGAGCGATGGCTTTCATGGTCCCGCCTTGTAGATGCAAGCATTATTTACTGTGGCGCTCAGTCACCAGATCTTTGAGTATAATTCGTGCAAGTGAGTCATCCACCTAATCCAAAAAAGGTCCAAAATTAGATAGAAGTAGCTTTCACTGGTCTATGCAGCGAATTGCGCACATTGGAGGGGTTCTTGCGACTTTACTGTCCCTTTGTTACACTTTTATAGCAAAGTTTATAAATTAAAATAGCTCCGGTCGTAGCACGGTGCTCAATGAAGCTGATACGAAAAAAATGCCTGATTGGGTCACTCACCCGTTTACTCACAGAGAAAATTTGGTTTCAATCGAAATACTTTCCAAGCCCCGGGCTCCTAAATAAACATTTAATAGAATTTATGTACGTACGGTTAGCGGTCATCCGTCCAATGAACTCCGTCCATGTGCGCTTATCTGTAGTATAATTGGCCAAATATTCGATATCACACCTACCCGCAATCAGCATTCACAGCGAATAAACCTTTCTAAAATGTCTTCTCTGACGATTAAGGCATAATTTCGTTGGAGAAATGATCTGGCCAAGATATGTAGTGAACAGGGTTGGACAATAAATACGTCCTTATGAACATAGTGTGATTTACCGCGTAAATTCCAACAGATAAACACGAAAGATGAACTAGTTCTTTCGCGATGGAGCACATCAAGATCCTAGAATTGATGTTGCGTTTAAAACGAAAATATGCATAAGCGAACGAGCTTATGGCTGCACGACAATGCCAGTAAATTAAGTGGATTGTGGGAGCAACAGCTCTCATGGTCACGCCCTATAGTGGCAAGCATTGCGTGTATAATAAAAGCAGGAGCATTTTTATGATAAAGGAAGCTTCGTGGCATGAGAAAAGCAAAACTCCTTTTCGGGGTTTGGTCTCCATGCACACATTGGGCCATCGCGCATAGGCACGTTGTGTGAAATACTTCATGCTTCGGTTTGTGTTGGTCTCGTTTTGCCTCAGTTACCCGTGCTTTCTGATTTATCGGCAATGAAAAACCCTCGTAAAGTCTGGTGGTGAAACAGTTATTCAATGTCAAGCTGAGGACGCACAACCTTCGTAAAAATATGCAATCTTACGACAAATTTTCCAGCTTACCATACTGCAGTCTATAGGACTACCAAATAATTGGGCCAGTTGCTTATTTTTGGAACTCCGTTAGATAACAAAAGAAGATCATATGAAGTATTCTGAGTTTGGTTCGAAAATGACGGTTACCTGTCCTCCTGATTCGGTCGCTGGTTAACCTTTATATTATTTTGTAATTTCGTTGGACTCATTGTGAATAATTCGGTGGCGGCTGTGGCATTTTCACGAAACACCAACTAATATTGTATAGGACAAAACTCAAACGATACCCAGTATTTGTGACATAAAAGTTGTGGTATGCTCGGGGATCTACTTGGTTCATTGCAAACCTACAAATATCAGAATAGAGAATGCGAACAATGTCAAACATGTCAACCTCACTCGAATCGGGGTCTTGCGTATGCACTAGCGTTGTGGCACTTATCGTCCCATTTGACAGATAAATCCCTGATATAGATCGGCTAACCAACACACCGACAGAAAAATCGGTGAATAAGCAGTTACCTCGATATAAGAGTGGATTCAGAAATATTGTCGCCATGCAAACTTGACTGGGCAAAAAGCACCTTAGGATCAGTGCACTGACTTTAAAATAATAAGAATACATGAACTTGCTCCTCTGGAGCAGGATATAAGGACCAATTAACGAGACCTCTGTGGAAGAGGGTAACTGAACGCATACCAGCATGGCTAGGCTAATGTGAAACTCGATCGATTCCACGTTCGATCCTCGCGCACCTAATCTATGCGAACCATCAAAATGACGCCAGAAAGGCCTTGTAGGTCATTTATCAGGCACAAAAAACTACTCTTAATAAATGCGCAAGCGGATGCTAGGCGCAGCTGAGGAAGTGGCAATCCATTTACCAAAACCCGCTCTCTGCTTTTAAAAGACACTGGTGCGCGTGTATTCGACCATCGATTTAGATGATGTCCACAAAGTTCACCAATAGGTTGGTTCAAAAGGTGATGGCCTCGGGCGGTAGTTTAAAATGATATACACTGGTAAAAGCAGTTTGACTCCCGTGGCCGCTTACATGCAGGAATCCCGAAGCCACACCACCAGAGTCCACGCTGCCCGAAGCCACTGATAGCATTCATCCGCACACCGCGCGTCTGACATCGACCGCGAGAACGCCTATGTTTCCCGCGCACCGCAACTCAACGTCCTCAACGCGTTGAGTACGGCATGCACAACCGTGATCACGAGAACTGCATCAACATTTAAAAACTGGTCGTTTCACTGTTTTTATAATTTACCGGACTAAATATGAATGACCGAAAACAGTTGTTTGTCAATACGACTTTTTAATAATGCGCTGGAAAAACTCCAAATGTACACAATATTTTAACAATAAAGGATGAGGTATGCTCATTAAAATTAAGGGCAGGGGGTCCGGATGGACACGTTAACTGCGCGACTACGCAGGGTCCAAGGAAACACTCTTGTGGGATAACGATGATGATAATCAAATGTCATGGAGTGGAGCAGACAGGAGACTGAGGGTGGCTAAGGTTAGCAATGACTGTTTTTTGAGAAGGCACACGAGGACAGCAATCGTGCTAGCCACAAATAGGCAGTGTTA
>UYRU01042566.1:15557-25594 GCA_900617775.1 Dibothriocephalus latus | reverse complement strand
GTATTACAGACGTCAAAAAACAACCATTCTCATAAACAAAGCATTATTTAGTAAATACATTTCTATTAACTAATGTAAAAATAATTAAATTTCAGAAAACACTCTAATTCCAGCTAGTGTCTTTATTTCAAATAGCTGACATAAGGTTAAGCGTAAGGGAAAATAATAAAGAATCATAAGGAATGCAAAAGGCATTACTTTTTTGGAATTTCCGTGAATATTTTAACGGGTATAGCAATTAACAGACCCGCAGCTATCCAAATTGTTATGCCATAGCATTAAATGGCATAGGAAATATCCTTGAATATCCAGTGCTGTCGGCTTTTGTCTAATTCTGACATGCTTTCCCCTCAATAAAAGGGGTACGAAGTCGATTCTTTTTTATTAAACATCTTTCTGTGCCTCAAAGTAACTACATAGATCACGTGAAACAACTGAAATGCGTGTAAAACTTCCCCCTCGAGCTTTAATCTTGACATATCAGGAGTTAGATAATCTACTATATGTACCAGCTTCAACATCCAAAGTAAAAAATATTTGCTTAACAATTCGAAACTAGCGCGATCGTATCCACCAAAACACCAAACCAATAATAAAAGACCCCAGCGAAATAAGAATGCGAAGTAATTAGAAAAAAGCGGTGTTAAGGAAAGCCAAAAATATCCTAAGGCCAAAACGCCCAGTGCATCATGACGCTCGATTTTAAGAGCTACGTAATATTTGCATGTTTGGCTAACTGACTTACTCAAACGGAAAAGGCACTGGGACGCTTAGGCATATATTTTTTCACACAAATGTGTATTCAATGTCCTCCCTGCATCAGAATAATTATTTTTCAGTTTTTATACTATTCGAGATGTAAATGGTTAAATAAAACGAGATTTCGCAAACAAAAGAGGTCATATAAATACGGCACACTGTCGAGAGATCTTTACGTACTTCGTTATTGGTATAAGACAGTGTCCGAATAAAGGGTTACGTAAGTCTTCGCTTAAACTTACTTAAAAATGTGATTAAAAACTTCGTGTTAGAACATACTCAGCATACAAAAAGACCACTTCTTTGAACGGACTTGACGATTATGTCGTCTCAATTTCCGTCGACACTCTTTGTTGGTTAGGTCACACGCTGTGTCCGTCTTCAGCTATTGCACATCGACATAGTGCCAGCGAAATAAGTAAGTTTAACCAGTGAGATCGTGAAAGGCATAGATAGTTTGCTTCTTAATTTTGCCAATATTTTAAAGCAGAGTTTACCAGGTGCAAATTTGTAGATTGAAAGAACAGCAGGATTTAGTGGATCCATAAATTTCAGGAGCGCTCATCAGCTGCTCCTGCAATTTATGGATCCAATGAATCCTGCTGTTCTTGCAATTTACAGATTTGCCAATATTTGTTTTTTTTTGTGTTCAGTGGAAAATTATCGTAATTAGACTTCTTGCATAATAACTTACCTATTCTAAAGCATAATGGTTCGCTTATCCTCCCTGGATAATAAAGGCATGTTTCATGGACGTTATTCAACCAAACATTGAGAGATGTCAGCAATACCCGCTGTTCGCAGTCGGTCACCTATGGAAGTACTAATGGGGACCAACGTAGCTTTACTTCGGTGATCGGACGTAAACCGGTGCTTTCTAAGTGTTATGGTTGCTGCAAAATATATCAGCAAAGCCTCCCCTCTCCTAAACGGGTCGCATGATAGATGCGCTGGACTAAGATAGAGGCAACAAAGGCCGAAAATAATATAGAATGATAGCAAATACAGATGAGCATTTTTTGGGGACTGTTTATGTACATTTTAACCGGCATATTTTTTGTCGGACCCAGAGCTAGCCATCTTATTGCTCGGTGGCATTTAATGGCGTAGGAAATTCCTTTGATATCAAGAAACCACAGGTTTTCTCCAATTACGACATTTTTTACTTCAATTTAAAGGTCTGAAGTGAATTTTGATTTAGCAAACAGCTTTTTATGCCTCCTATAAATTCAACAAACAAAATTGATAACCCCAAATGTGTTTTAAACCATCCTGGCAAATTTCGATTTTGAAAATCAATGAGTTAGGCAACCTACCGTTTATACCAGTTGCAAAAATCGCTTAAAATGCGAAGCCAGTGCGACCGCATCCACCAAAACGCCAAACCAAAAATAAAAGATCCCGAGGAAATGGCAAGGCAAAAAAGTATAAACAAATCAATTTAAAGAAAGGCTATAAATTTGAAAGACGGCAACGCCTAATGCATCAATACCCTCGATTTTTAGAGCTAAATGTGGTTCTTTAGTGCAATTAACTGACTTACTAAAACTCCATAGGCACTGTAATCTTTAGCAATATATTTTTCGCGTACATTTGCAATAAATATCCTCTGTACAACCGAAGAATTTTTTGGACTTCATATCATCTAATATGTTATTGAGTAACTTAAAGGGAATTTCGTAAATGAGAGACGTCACACACATACGGCATCATGCCGACGGATCTTTACATACTTCGTTCTTGACATAAGAAAGTGTCCGAATAAATGGTAACATACATTTTTGCTTAATTTTGTTATTATTATAACTGACAAATTCGTGTTTAGATATATTCAGCATACAAAACACTATTTTTTGGAACAGGCAAGATACAGTGTTGGCTAAAAACCGTGCAAATTTCATAAGATTTTAAAAGTTTGATCATTACTCGAGTACCAGTGTGAACGCATTTAGGAAAACTTAGAAATAATAATGAACAACATATTTAAAACTTAGACGAGTTATAATTAGTACTAAGTGTTTGTAAAGAAAAATAAAGTTGGCTCGATAGTTCGCTATGTTCCAAGACGCAAAAAATAGCTATAATTTAGAACAATACATTTTAATATTTTATTTATCTGAAAAGTCTACGTAACCGCTTTCTTTATATAAAAGGAACTTTTCTTAAGTCATTTTTTGTACAGATTACCATAAGCGGATAGCTATTTATTGAATATCGTCGAATAGATTCTGGCTTCATTTTCTTCTTTTTCAGTGTCTTCTTGGTAAATTGATCAAATGCGCTTCTGCTCGACGGTTACATCAAAATATTTAAAATAAGATGTATATAAAGAGAATTTACCGAAGAAAAGTTTTTTTGGATATAAGGTTTTATGATGATGGCCATGTGGATCACGTTTACAAATGCCTTAAAAGAGCTAACCGCAGTGTCAAGAGTACAGAACATCCGCAAGATAAGTCTAATATTTTTATTCTTAAGATAAATGGGAAAAAAAATTTCCCATAGGTTTTCTTTTCAAGAAGTGCTTTGGCTAGATATTTGGCTGACGAATGCCTGTGTATAATAACTTTTTCCAAGGTAATGACACAATGAAATTGGAGACTTTGATAATTTCTTTAAGTTTCCTGAAAATAAACGATGCAATATGGCTGGCGATATAAGAACTTCTTGTCTCCTTATAATGGATTAATTGCGCATGAAAGGATTAGTTCTACGATCCGTTATAAGTTTGCGAATGCCCAAAGCAAGCCACGTATTTGGCCATTTTTGAAATACTTATTATGCCGTCTGCTCCGTTTCTAAAAGAAGCATATGCGAAACGTATAGTTAACACAAAAGAATATTTCTACATGACTTCCATTTAATGACGCCTTGTTTACATTACCTTCGCCGTAACATATGCGGACACTTTGCTTTAAAACCAAGGTGAGCGGTGCGGTTTAAACAAAATGCGATGAATTTGAACATTCTTGGACAAATTTTCAAGTTCTGGAAGGGATATCTTCTATACCTATTTTACTTATTTTGGAGTTCCTCCATAGTATAATCAAAATTAATAAGCAGTTTGGTTCTGTCGTTCGTAGTAGCATAGGAAATCCTTCGATATGAGATTACTCCTTATTTCACCAAAACAAATGGCCATTTCTCTTACTTAACCTAAATAACTGATGACTTTCCTAACTAAAAGGCTTCCGCAGAATAAGATCAACTCAATAAATCAAAAATTGTTACCATATATACGCTAAAGTTCCAAGTCAAATTTCATCATGAAAGTTGCACGGTCTTCAGCGACTGCTGTAGATAAATCGGCTCAATTTCCATCGACACATTTTGTTGGTAAGTCAAATACTGTGTACGTTCTGAGATATCGCACATTGACATAATGACAGCCAAATTAGAAATTATAAATAGTGAGATCGTGAAATGCATATGTAGTTGTTTTTTTTTAATTTTCCTAATTTTGATGGTTAACAGTAAGTGTAGTCACGTTTTCAGTTTGTTTTTGCAAACATTTTTCCATACCTGCTGGTAAGCACTGCACTTTTGCTGAACGCAATTTATTAATATTTTATGATGGGCTCCGTGGACATCGTCGTACTACCCACATGCTGGTTTTCCGGAAGCAAAATATCACGGTAACCATGGGAAACGCTGACTTACTAAATAATGCAGAATCAGATGCTTGAAACTGGCAAGAAAATGTCTTTGAAAATTACTGCTCTTTTAAGACGAGTGGTTTTTTCCTTTTTATTAGGAGCCGATTTTCGTCTAGCGTTAGAAAATTGCCATAGAAAGCATAATTCTAACCTTTAAGTGAGGATTTTATCCGTAACATCAAGTTATATCTTAATTAATCCGTTAAATAATATAGTCGTGGTCCAGACATTCATATTGCCAGATTTGCGAAATTTTCGTTGGGATCTAAATAATCTGTCTCTGTGATTTATTTTACAAATTTCCGAGATTTTCAAATCACTCAAAGAACCTGCAGAGGTACTTAGGTGGAGTTACTTTTAATTGCATAGGCCTTTAAATCGTACAGCTAATAATGCTTAAAAATTTTAAATGTACATATATGCATGTAAAGCTTATTATATCATAATGTTTGCATAAGTTAACGTTGAACAAATACCTTATAACTTTACGTACATGCGTAAACTTTCTGTTAATTTTATTGAACTGATTCTAAATTGATATTAGGTAGGTCTGCCTGGCAGTCATCTGGTGGATTTCGGATTGATTGCTTGAGAAATCCTGCTTGGGCAGTAAACTTACTGTTTCATAACTGATTGCAGTAGGCTGGGCGGGTAAATTTACCCAAATATGGCTTAACTCACGGTCCCCAGTGGGGACCTCGTAGCTCAGTTAGGTAGAGCGCTAGCCATACTACAGCCCTCCGCTGGTCGGCGTGGCTCCTAAATCCATAAAGGCCGCCACTTTTTCACAAATGGGTCAAATTAGTTGTGCTTGCGCTATATGACTTTTGTGACGTATAACGTTTACTAGTTTACATTTCTGGCAACGACAAATAAATCGACGGCAAGTATGGTTACAGTCAAATAGGCAATTGGTTTCAGTTTCTTATGTGCAAAAAAAAACAAAGCTGAATAACGTAGTCCAAGGTTTAGTGATTATACCGTACTGTAAAAGTTGTAAGGGGAAAATATCCTATGGGTAATATGCACGTTATTCCTTGTCAACCATTCAACGTTGATTTTATCTGTTGAAATTATTTTGTTCTTTTTAGATGCATGCTAAATCATTTTGTGCCTGAAAAAATAGAAAATGTCTTTTTATTACTATTGCTTGATGATTTAAGACCCATAAATGCGCACAATTATCTAATAGGAATTCTTACGTGGGAATACATCATTAAAGACAGGTCGAAATATTAATGTAGTAAAATGGCTCGATATTACAACCCAGCAGAGAGTCTAACATTGGTTTGCGAACATTCTTTCCAGTAACTGTGATCTCACGAATTATCCTCGCGGTCGGCAAAAAACCAAAGGAGGATAATGACTAAATGAAAGTCACCGTCGAGTCAGATTCATTTCAAAGCGCATTTGAAATACCGTTGCTTATTGGTCTTAGCTAACAAATCATAGTAACTCACCTAGTTGAAATCGGTAAAACGAAAAGAGTTGGTTTGCCGGTACCATATGAATTTAAAAAAGGGGAAACATCACCGTTGGAAGCTTAAACGACGTTGCTTTATTCTCACAAAAAATGATACTCTTTTGAATTGCACTGAAACGAGTAGTGTGAAATGGATTCAAATGCGATCATCGTAACCGTTCAGCACAGTGACTGTGTGAGGTAAATTCCCCAAAACGCAGCCCAGATCGCAATATTCATAAAAAGGAGTTGACGATGAGTGTTGGTTGGCTGGTGCGGTTGTGATTTACTGTGACTTCTACTGGCTCCTCCTTTAAGGAAGGGGTAAACTACAATCAGCCGGACAAAATTGTCCAAAACAAAACTTTCAGACTGTATCAGATTAGTTTTTCGCATTTTCCTTTTGCCTCAAGAAAGACTCACACGCGGAATAATTAATAACCGAAGGCCACCGTCAAGTCAGCTCCATCTTAGAGTGCACATAAATTATCATTGATACTTGTTGTTAGCAAGCAGGCAAATAACATTACCTCACCCAGCCGAAATCCCTTACGTGAAACAAGTTGTATATGTGGATTACGCTTTAGCCGAATAAAACACAAAAATAGTAATTCTTGGAAGCTTGCAGGAGGTTGCACTCAGGCCCAAAAAAGGATTACTTGGTAACGTGAAATGCGACATGGATCTAGTGCAATAAAAAAAACATTCAGCACAGTGTTTTAACCAGAATAAACCGTAGATTGACAGCCAAAGCGAAATATTAAGCAAAGGCGCCTATTGTTGAATGATTAATGGTCTGGCGCAGATCTGATCTATCACGATTTAATGAAGCGTAAATTGTTGAGCACGGCATCAGTATACTGCAAGAAGCTAGATCAAACGATCGAAAACTTGCAAGAAAGCAACTTAGATTATTCAACCAATCTCCTCACATTCTACTGCACAAAAAACTAAGCCCCACACCTCACAGTGGCAAAACAACTACATTAGTTAGCTGTGAAAGTTGTCCATCATCTGCTACGCCACTAGATCATGCCCCTATCGACTACCAATTCTTGATAACTTCTTCAGGTGAAAACAATTTCAATTCGACAATGCTGTAAAAGGGGTCTTCCAAGACTTCATTGACTCTCGAATACTAGGTTTTTATACTATCGGATTAAACAATCTGCTGTCGAGATGGTAAAATTGTAATGATAATATGGGTGCATACGTTGATGGATAAAACTATCCCTTGTATTTATAAAACATTAACGAACTTTGTTTTCTTATTACCCATTTTAGGCTTCACGATCCAATGCACTTGGGTCGATTGAATGTGTCTCATTTGTCGACTTGGAAACTTACACGGCTCAAGTCCATTTTGGAAGAGAAGGAGAACCTATAGTTATTGATGTAAAACATGAAAAAGCTAAGTTTTTTTTCTAAAGAGTTCATAGTTAACAAGCAATTATTAAATCACGCTGTGTGTGCATGATTTGGGTCAGACTTGTGGTATGAACTCGGGAAATAGGACTTTTGGTGACTTGTATCAAACATACTCCACTCCTTCTGGCACGTAACGGGTTAAAAAAGCCTGATCGTCCTATGTAATAATGTAGTAATTTTCATTCTGTTAACGCGTCCTCAGGGAAAAAAATGGAAATTTACTCCTTACTGCCAATTTGCTTTGAATGTTGACAGATTAAAGAAGATGGACAGTCATTGCAACAGGTTGAGATATTCTAAGGGCGAAATATTACGGGATAGGAGAGTCGGAAGCCAATGTCCGGCATATTTTTGCCACTATCGGGCGTTAATACGTCTCTACGATTGACTGCTTACTAATCTGCTATCCTCTGCCGGGTTTGTAGACCGGATATAAGCCTCGGTCTTCAGTCTGAGGCGTGGGCACCACGTAAAGGTCATGTCAACTAATACTCTCATTACTGTTGACAAATCCAGTCCTTGATGTGATCAGCTGATTTCAGATTACCGTGTTGATCTACCCGGCTCGGTGTCGCTGCACGCAGCCCAATTACATTAGTAAGACGAGCGAGGTCCATTAAAGTACACTGGTCTTTATGGCTTCTATTTTGGAGTACTCAGACACTGCACTCTGATTGGCGGCCAACTCGATGTCATTGGTTTACAATTGCCAGAAATGCTTAACCTCAATCCTTACACATTTTCCCACTAGAATCTGCCTCCAAATTCTCCTGCACCTTTCGACATCACCGTGATAGGCAACATGATGTTACTGACCTCCTGTTAGGAAGCGAACTAGGCGCTATAACAAAATCGCCGCCTAATAAGTCCAGATCAGGGTTTAAATTAGATCCTGCGAGATATTCTCTCCATCAGTGCCAGAATCATAGCTAAGTGCTTAGAGCATTAGACTTCTTGTCACAAGGTCGCGGGTTCGAAGCTCGGGTAGTACACTACTTGGATGGGCTATGATTGGCTGATGACGCCTAATGAGCCAGAAATGGACATTTTAGTCTCCCTGGTCTTTGCCGGTAATTATATTTGCTTAAACTACCAGCCGCTGTGCGGTTTTTAACGGAGCTCCACAGTTAGGTTTGAAGCAGAGCGGGACAATTGAGTTTCATTAACGATAAATGACCTTTAATCATCACGTTAACGGATTTTCCACCGACCTTCAAAGCCTCCACGTAACCGCAGAGTTTCTCCAGCTGTCCGTATCACAAAAGCTTTTTCCAGCCAAGAAAGGCCACCCACGTTTTCGATATCAAATCCGTTGCTTGTGCATATTTGATTCATGCTAGAGTTAACAATTTTGTGGCAGCTAAAGCTACAGAAGGACATTAAACACTACGACCTTCACTATTGGTTCGAGCTAAAAAGAAATTCTGAAACACGTTTTGTTAGATTGTAATATCGGCAATTGTGCTGCATAATTATGTGATAATTCAAACATTCTGAGAGTTTTCCTTTTGAATTAACTTATTTTTTTAAGCTGGCTGCACACGCGTGAAGCAATTTTTACGCAAGTAGTGTGCCTTCTTGATGATAATTTTTCATGCCCTTATAAATTTGAATATAATTTTCAGAAAACATGCCAGAAACGTCTTCTTTCTATTAGTTTGGTAAAAATCATTTCTTTGACTTTTTCCTAAGAAATTCATATTGAAGTGGGGTATCTACCTAAAGTGGCATAGCTTTGGCTCTCCGAATAATTTTGCACCCGATTTGAGTGGGATTTGTGATTAGTCTTTTCATTCTACCAGTTATATACTTTGCATATATGGGAAATCACTCCCTCCCCTATGGTAGATAGAACGTTATATACAGTGCTCATAATTTTTGCGACGAATGTGCGCTACGTTGAATAAGGGGAACAACTTAAAGTTTCAGTAGAGGGCTATTAGAATTGACATTTCGCGGTTTTAGAAATCTGCTAACGAAAGACTTTTTCAAAAACGGAAAATATCCTATCTTCGAATCTACAGTGGGAGGACGACCTGTTGCGTCCGCGTAGTGGTAATGCTTAGGACTTTGCAGTCGCTAGATAAAATCTCAGGTTCGTATAAACTGGAACACACGCATCCAAAGAAATTTTAATTTGAGGACACAGCTTTGCATGGGATAAAACACGCATCGTTGGAGTTTGCCCCTCCAAAAATCGCCGAGAATTACTCGAACCCATGCACTCCGACAATTCATGCATCAACCGGCACGTGGAGTTGGATGGTATCTATAAACACGTCAAAGAACGATGGATAAGACAGAGGCGCCCGACAGAGACTAACTGAGGCCACACCTACCAATCACGTCTCACCTCATATAATTATTGATTTTTTTCGGCAGTTTTGAAATTTTAGTCTTTCAAGGCACTTTTCCTGTGAGTCCAAAGACAATTTGGGTCGCCAAACTTGAAAATTCATTCATTAAAGTTACTTTTTATCCCAAAGAACATCTTCCTCAACTCAAAAATAATCCCAGGTTGTAGGTAAAAGGCAAGAGGCACCAGAATGGTACATAGAACCCTGAGTTGCTGTCTTGCACAGCAGTGGCCACTGGCAAAACTAGGGCTGGTGTTGATTGCGTTCAGTCATGTCCAAAAGTGTGTTGATGTGTGCGAGATGTGATGATGTCAGCCGCTTTTTTTACGATTTTGGAGCAAGTTCAAGTGTTGTGCAATTGGTTCGTTGAATTGC
>UYRU01042560.1:1197-13761 GCA_900617775.1 Dibothriocephalus latus | reverse complement strand
TAATTTGTAATGACCGACGTATGTTGTATTATTTAGCATATTGAGAGTACATGTTCTAACGAAAAGCACAGACATGCGTTTGCCGCCGATATTCTGTGCTGCATGACACAGCTGCGAGGAGTACTGCTCATCAATGCATTTCCGCACGCTTCCCGTGTGCTTCCTCGGGGGAATCCAGTTGTGCAGTTTCAATTCCTTCGAAGTCTTCAATGCGTAATTTTTAATAGGGATTAGAAATACGTCAGTCGGAGCGAAGCTTAATGGGCGTAGTCTGACAATTGATATGAAATTATGAGCCAAAATCCCTTAGCTGAAGCGGAATAAGACAGTCATGTTCCTAAACTACCAAAATGCAGCCAGTATTGATTGCCGAGGAAACGTCCTAAAGGTAGTAAGATACCAGCAGGAAAAAAATATAAGATGTAAGATGCGAAGGCTGAAACCCAGGTTTGGTCAGTATTCCCTATGCTGTCGATATAATCGTATTATAAAGGCATATTTTTGACAGGTTCGAAGTCGTGTGTGAACTACGTACACGTATACGTAGGGATGTCATTCACTGCTTCTCAACTCTTTCATTCAACTGTGTCGGGTGTCGGGCTAGTTGAATGCATCGCAGTTCGCTTCACAAAAAAGGACTCTCACGCAAGCCATCCTTGCAATCTATTCAGAAGATTACGGTGCTCATCAATTAGTGTTGCAAGGCTGAGGATCAACCCCAAAATATATTGTCAAATGTCATTCCATGGTGCCAAGATACTACTAAGTACTTCTTCTGCATGACAACCCACAATACACAAGAAAAATGACTTCTAAAAAGTCGTTTATATGCACCATACTTAACCACGCACGACTCAAAATTCGTAGCATGGGGAACATCGGCATTAAAAATGGCCATATGTACAGTGTGTTGGCCTTTGCGCCCTGGCTTTGGGAAATAACGGGACAATCGCCTACTGAGGTATTCATGTCATTCAAACAATCATTCATTTCATTCATACATTCATTTGCATGGTCAGGCAATCGTTTTGAGTAACTCCTTTGCATTCAATGACCCCGATCGAATTAATGAGCAGCCAGCGGTGTGCAGAGTACAAACATTGCGGGTTATTTGACGCCGCGAAGTCGCTTTCTGCATGCATACTTGCTCAGTTCATGCAATTGTCCACACAGAGAGTCTTGGTTGCGCATGCAACTCTCGACAACGTTGCGCGAGTAACGGTCTCCTCTGAATAGCCATCGAAGGTATCGAAAATTTCGATCAGATTCGGAATAGGCCGCACACGGATACTCTCTTTTTCATTCACTCTCTCTTAGCCTTGCCTTGCAAATCAATCACACATGGATTCGGGTGAATTCTGCGCTCGACTGGTAACTTTAAATAAAACTAATTCTACCACAAGGTATGTTTCATTGCCTGTGATGAACAATTTCTCGGTTGCTTACATAAATATCTAGTTTCGATGCCGGCGAAATAAGTTCTGATGGCCAAAGGGTTTTGAAAATACAGCTATCTTTTTCCTGGACACTTAGACAAATTGGCATTCTATGGTACTAAATACTCCTAAGATTTCCTTCCATATAATTTCCCAATACGGGTCAGAAAATAGTTTTCTAAAAAGTCTCGAATGTGCACCCCAAGAAAATAAAGGAAATAAGGGTGTTATTGTAACCGAGAAGGGACGGTGTCGCTCGCTCTGTCTGCAAGACAGACTCTTCATGTATTTCATGTTGGCTCGCAGTTCAACACTCTGACAACCATGAAATTTGAAGTGATGGCATTAGAATCAATAACAAAATTGTCAACAACAAAAACAACAAATGCCATTTCCTTGTTGTCATATGTGCTTTCTTTAACTGCAGCGACTGTGCATTCAGCACAGCATCGAAATCTCGACCATCTAAAAAATTGCACACTCACAGTGTCGTGGGCTTTGTTCACATGGCTCTGGGAAACGACGGAGTTGTCGCCTGCTGAGGCATTTATTTGCGATTCAGTGCTTTGGGCAGGCAAGCGAGACCGGTAGCGACTGAGAACCTTGTGTAAAAAATGAAAATAAAGCAATGTTGAAACCTCTTCGTACTTCGCTAACCGTCGTGACATGCTTGTGTAACGCAGAATGCAGGCAAATTAAAAAACGACCTCGTGGGTGAAAGGGAAATCGTTTTGAAACAGAACAAGCTTTCGCATTATTGACATCATGCAGCGTTCCCATGTCTGCTGTGATGCTTCACATCGCGATTGTACGACCGGATTGACTGGCACTGAGCCGGGATCTGGTCCCACGACAGACTCAAGAAGAGGAGAAGCAGGAGAGGACGCAGGTGGCTGGCACTTCGCAAACCCGCGCTTAAGCGTGCCCCAAGCTTCCTAATCAACAACGTACATTTCGCCAAGTTTCTAATACAAAAGGTAGATATAGGGTCAACGGGAGAGATCCCAGTTCCCAAATATGGCCCTGTGGGCAATATGACTGTTTCGTCGTTTGTTTTGTTTAGATCCACTGCGCCCTCTGCAGTAGGATCATGCAAGGACGGTGAAGAAGGTGTAAATTACCTTCAATTAATAGCAGACTTGAGATGCATTTAATACTCTCTCTCTCTTTTTCCCCCACCCTTCAAACTAGGTGTCAACATAAGCTCAAGAAAACCCCAAAGTGCGCCTGGGCGCAGTGCACTGACTCCGCGTGAACCACGTATGCGCGTCAACTATCATAAATGCGAGGTATTGGTTTTGGGGCGGCAACCCAAATAAGGGCTTCTTTGTAGTGATCTGACCCCCGAGTTGGTCCAGCGCATCTATGTCCTGGTCCCTTTGGACGAACAGATGCTGACATGCATGACTTACAGTTTGACTATCTTTGAAAATCGGTAATGATGTCAAGAAGTATCGTGTTTGAAGAGGGTAAAGCGATCTACAATAGAATATCGTCTGAGAAAAGTATACATCTGGTGGTTCTGTATTTTTCAATTCCCATAATAGGGATTAATTTTTAATTTTTTTTTCTGCATAAAACTACATGCGACTACTCTAAAATGAAGACCCATGACCGTCAGAAGTAATGATGGGTGAAAGAACTGCAAAGGAATTAAACAACGCTTACGTCGTCATACTCAATCTTCGACTGGCCGTCGCGAGCATAAGTTGTGTGTTCATGGCATCCGGTTGCGGACGAGACCCCTTGCCGAATGTTACCAGCGTGGTCCACAAGGGATGATTGTTGCTTGAGAACCTAAGAAAAAGACAAACAAATGAAGTCGCGGCGCAGTGCTTCGAGTCACTCTGGTTGTGTAGTGTCCCCAGGTGAGCGTGCAAAAAGTAGAGAAGGTTAACGCGAATCGACCGTTGTCAAACGAACAAAAACAAAAACAGTCAAACACTGCCAAAAGGGCAATGAAGTCCTACATCATTAGACTTGCATTCATTAAACTGCTCCGCCAGTCAAATAAGGGTAAGGAAATACGAACAGGAAATACGAACCACGCAGTCAAGTAGAATGCTAGTGAAGTAAGAAATCACATAGGTAATGAGAGACAAACACCACTGGTGTAACCTGCATAGAACTGAAACCACAACGACCAGTGTAGAGTCATTCTATCGCATAGCTTATGCACCACTGCAGTGAAATGGCAATAGTACCAACCAGATGAAGTGGCAACCCTAAAAGTCTGCCAACGAGCACAAACAGCTCGTCGTTTACCTAACACCTTCCACGCGGTTCGGCACATCACATTCCCTGGTGTGCTCAACACATCGGAAGACATATTGTCTCATCGTAGCAGACCGATAGTAGACACGCTAGCAACTGTGACATAATGTGAAATGAAAAAAATGGCACTCGAAAAAAATGCCAATAACATTTAAAATCACATAGGCATCAACAGACAAACATCACAGGCGTGGACATTAAATGCAAGTGTCTTAGAAAACGAGGACAAGAATAGATGATACTAAGTCGCGGTCTGGACTCATGTTCGGAGATTCGATTTTCGACTTTACGCAGATCATGTTTGCCCTGTGATAATGCCTGGCTGTGTATGTCGTAGCCCTGCTCAACTGACCAAGATGACAAACGGCCAGTGGTCTAGGAGCCACAACATATGTGGCACTTAAGTTTGTCTATCGTACGCCGCAAAGTTTCCGTCAGCATGTGAACTAGCTCAACCAATTTCACTATTTCTATTGCGCGGTGATAGAGCATAATTTCGCTGAATTTGTCCCGGGATTGCATAGGTAAAACATACAACATCCAGCAAGATACATCTCAGGCAATCATAATAAATGCTCGCAGGCGGTGGGTATGGAAAGGACGGTTTCAATCCCCAGGTCTTTTAGCGGCGCAATACCCGCCTTCCCTGCTTCGCCCAGATATCAGCCCTTAAAAATGGAGGCTGAGGATCAACCTCCAAAAGCTACTGTCAAATGTCATTCCACGGTATCAAGATACTAGTTAGTATTCCTTCCACATAATAACCCGCAATAGATAAGAAAAATGGTTTCAAAAAGTTGTGAATGTGCACCTGACTTTAAGATGCACAAATCAAAATCCGTAGCATGGAGAATATCGGCATTAAACATGACCATATCTACAGTGTGTTGGCCTTCGCCCGTTGGCTCTGGGAAAGAATGGGGCAGTCGCCTACTGAGGTATTCATTTCCGATCCACTGCTTGGTCAGGCAATCGTCTGAAGTAACTCCCTTGCATTCCATGGCCCCGCTCGACTAAACGAGCAGCCAACGGTGTGCGTGTGGTGCACACATTGCGGTGCAAAAGTGGTCATTGGACGCTGCGACATCGCTTTCTGTATGCGAATTTCCTCATTTCGTGCAACTACAGACATTCTTGGTTATGCATGCAACTCCCGAAAACGTTGCAGGGGTAACGGTCTACTCTGAATAGCCATCGAAGGCATTGACAAATACGATCATGTTTGGAGTAGACCGCACACGGATTCTCAGTTTTTTTCAGTCACAGTCTGCTTTGCAAACAGGTTACACTGGGGTTCGGGTGAATTCTGTGCGCTACAGCTCGCGTAAAAAAAGTAATTCTAACGCAAGCTACGCCTTATTGCCCGTGATGATCAAATTATCGGTTGCTTATATGAATATCTGGTTTCGAAGCCGGCGAAATGTATTCTGAAGGCCAAAGAGTTTTGAAAATACAGCTATAATTTACCTGGACACGTAGAACAATTTGTAGTCTATGGTATCAAAATACACCTAAGATTTCCTTCTATATAATTTCCCAATATAGATCAGAAATATGTTATAAAAAGTCGTGAATGCGTACCTGAGTGTAATCAGGGAAAAGGCTGTTGTTGTAACCGAAAAGATACCGTTTTACTTACCCTGTCTCCAAGACAGACACTTCATGCTCTTAATGCTGGCTCGTATTTCAAGACTCCGACGACCACAAACTTTTAGGTGACAGTATTAGAATCAATAGCACAATTGTCAGCAACCGCAAAAGATATTCACTTGTTTTGTTTATGCTTTCTTCACTTGCAGCGACTGTGCATGCAGGAGATAAATTATCGCAGCATTTAGAAAGGGGACAATAAACAAAATTGCTGACTCACAGTGTCGTTAGCTTTGCCCGCCTGGCTCTGGGAGATGATGGAGTGGTCGCCTGCCGAGCCATTTATATTTGGTCCACTGTTTTGGTCAGTCAAGCGAGACTGGTAACGATCAAGGACCTTAAGTAAGAAAATGAAAATGAAACAAGGTTCAAGCCCCTTTGTATTTCCCTGACCGTCATTACATGCTTGTGTAACGCAGAATGCAGACAACTTAAAAATGATCTCGTAGGCGAATAGATACAGCAGTACAGCAGATACAGCAGTACAGATACAGCAGATACAGCAGTACAGATACAGTACGGGCGGTGTCTTGCATGGAAATCGTTTTAAAGCGAACCCAACTTTCGCATCATCCACATCATGCAGCGTCCGCTACGAATCTTTACCTTGCGACTGTACGACCGGATCGACTAGCATTAGCCTGATCCAGTGAGCAGGGATCCGGTCTCACGACAGACTCCAGAATAGGTGACTACGCAGGTGGGTGACACGTCGTAAATCCGCGCTTAATCGTACCCCACGCTCCCTAATCAGCAACATACACCTGGCCAACCTTTTTATACAAAAGGTATAGGGTTAACGGGACAGATCCCAGGTTCCGCACATGGCCCTGCGTGCAATATGACAGTTTGATCGTTGGTCTCGTTGAGATCCGCCCTGCCCTCTGCAGCAAGATCGTGCAGGGACGGTAAAGAAGGTGCAAATTAGTTTTAATTAATAGTAGACTTGCGATGCATTCAACACATTAGCCTTTCATCCCTCACCCGCCAAACTATGTGTTCAAGAAAACCGAAAGTGCGCTGGGGTGCAGGTGACTGACTCAACGTGAACCATGTATGTGCGTGTGCTACCATATATGCGCGGCATTGATTTTGGGGGCGCAACCTAAATATCGCCTGCTTTGTATCTCAATAGTTACGGTGTCTGACTTCGAAGTAACAGGTCTGGTTACCGATCTTAGGTGTTAGAGGACCTTAGGTTGGTTATGTCAAACCGATTACGGCTATTTTGACAGAAACGACCAGTCCAGTCTCACTTGTATTTGCCAGTAATTTTATTATATTCCCTATGTTTGTTGATAGTGTCGACAAAAAATGTCACTGAACTGACTAGGTAAATTTTGAGAACGATTTTCGGCTCTGAATTTCACAAACAACAGCGATTGCTGCAGGCTTTAGCGTAAGGTGGGGAGAGGCAAATGTCTTCTACGCCATCGCATTTCATCCGAATTAATATTGTTCAGCTAAGTCCAGGTGTTATCGGACGGAAGGTGACATAAGGGTCAGAAACAAACCTATACATTGCCAGGGCAGTTCGTTCTCACGAATAACTCCCGCGCTTTAACGCCGCGGTCACAATTTAAATTTGGAAACATACTGAATAGCGGTACGCAATGGTTTATTCGATGAAAGTACCAAAGTGTAGTATACTCCTTTCATTGTGGTTGATAAGCAGGAGGGCTACGTCATGCTTCAAACAAAAATGACTTTTGCATTCACAGAGTGTATTATTAAAACACGCTTTCTGCCTTCCTGGAACAATCAATCATCAATAATGTCAGCTTCAACAATCAACTTCTACACCTGCCAAGATAGCAGCCTTTGACAAACCCATTCCTATTATGGGCTGTCCCGAAATCGTTCCCAGCCTAATAACATAGTTTTATTTACTAAAGTAATATATACTTCACAATTGACTCTGCAGGAAACTTTCCTTTGACCTTTATCCAAGCCTCAGGGAGTAATCTCTCCAATCAACCAACGGTATTAAGAGCAGGCAGTTTCTCATCAATCACTGTACTAAGAATTTACCATAGATATTCAACTGGATTCAAGTCGACACTATTTGCTTAACCATTTATCTTTTCTCCAGAAACGTGAAATATTAACTGAAAGCAACTTCTGAGTTGTATGACCTGTGGCTCCGTCCTGTATAATAATAATCGTTTACGTGTCCGGAAGAAAATTATTCTCAAATGTTGGCCTGCTCATGCGATAACTTTTCAATCCCTTAAACAAGATCTGCTTTAGGATATTTTCTCTATAATATCACCATTCACCCTGTCGTACAATGTGGAGGTCAGAGGAAATTGTTTGCCAACATCATGACTGTACGGATTAACGTTGGAACCTTTACCTTATCAACCATATTACGACTTGGGGCCCAAAAACGTCAATTCTCCTGTTCGTGGATGGAGAAGTTCCTACGGTGATTGATCAAAGAAGATGGCTTGTTTCCGATCGTCTATTGTTTACCTAGCGAAAACTTTACAGAAAGGCATTCTACCTTCGATTTGTCTTCTGTAACTCTAGAAGTTCCCCCTCTTTGTTGGGCGACAACGCCTAGGTTTCATGCAAATACTCGTGCACACTGGACAAAGAACAGACAATTTCAGTTCCTTTGCCAATTTCCTTGTGTTTTGCCTTGTTTTACCAATGTATTTTGCAATAACGATCTTTTCAATTGTCCAAAATTTGTTTTCGGTCAGAGTCTATTTGCGTTGTGATAGTACCCGTCCGTTTCTACTGTTATTACCAGTACTCAACCGACGTATCGAGTTGGATTGAGCCTACAAATATCAGAAAGAGACTACAGTCGAACACCACGAACCAATGTTAATCGCAGTTACCACCCACCCCGTACCGACGCACATTACAGGTGTCAATTAGCCACTGGGCTATTACGACAACTAATTTTGTCCACCACGGAGTGATGCAAAATGCAGCTGCAAATTAGCGCCCACACTAGATGACTTTATAACTGTACCAATACTTTTTAAATCTTAATTGTTCGTTGCACAGCTTCTCAAGTCTGACGACGACCTGGGTATCCGGTGCTGAAAATATACTGAATAAAAGTTTCCTCATTTTCCCAAAGAACTTGTTTCCTTAAAATTACACATCAATAATTTTAATTAGATTACTACATACCCATCTAGAAATAAAGGGGCTCCCATAATTCAGTATCAATTACCCGAACAAAAAAGCCTATTCCGATTAAAACTTGGAATAGCGCATATATTCAATGCGTACACATGTGAGTTTTGTCGCAAACTTTAACTTTAAAATAGTAAAAATTTGATACAGCCCAAAAGATCTGACGAAAGCAATGACGTAAGCATTTAATCTACCGTCTCCCTAGGGAAGTGGTTCCAGTGGTCCAGTTTCCTTACCGACAAATCGATGTGCAGTCATTTCGGTCCCCTAAACGAGGAAGTAGCACATTACTGAAAAACACAAGGGAGATTCTTGTGGTCATTTCTGGTCTACTAGCCATAATCACTAAGCCATACCCAATTCCAGGTGGTAGAACACGCCAGACTCGAATTCCTGACCTGTTCTTTGGAAGTCCAACGTTCTAGCCCGCTGCGACACGGGTTTCTTGGCTTGCAACAGAGCCTTTTTGCAAACAGCAACTTTAAGTTATGCATGGGCAGAGAACAGATAGGTTTACTTCCAAATTAAGAGGAAAATTTTCCGCCCAAACGAACACTAAAAATATGTCAAGGAGGGCAGGGATCTTCAGAAAATAACGTACGGCGTTTAAGCGATCACGATCCGTGTAAGAGACATTCAAATTGGCCAATTTTGTTATGTTACTATTTAAAAGATCCTTTCCGATTTTCTCCGGGTCGTACGGACCGGAATTCAACGGCTGGTTCGTCTGTTAAAAAAGCACAAATGCACGGGAAGCAACAGTTTTCATGGCAGCTCATAGAGTACATAGCAAAATTCCAGGAATGTTTTGAACTAACAATGAGTAAAACCTTAATTATGATTAACAAGGAACATGCTATGGTATGCTGCCCTATAAACAAAGCTCTGTTAATGCTTGGAGGCACTGCCATCAGAAGACGTATGCGGCGTTACTTATGGAGCCAAATACAAGTGCCGCTAAATAGATTCGATTACTAAAGGCAGGCATAGCAAGGGTGAATTGCTTTCAGTAACTAGCGATCGTTCCTTGTTGAGCAGAGGCCCACGATGGGGCTTTTTTCCCATGCAAATACACGTACTGTGTCCAGTATTTGGGGCCAACCATTTTACAAACACAACTCGACTAACAGCTAACGCTCCCTGGTTCGATGAAGACATTTATCAAAGAGAAAACAAATACCTTATCCAAATGTTCATTTTCTTAACGTCATTAGTTTAGGGACGTGACGCCAACAGTTCAGTAAAGGTATATCCGCGTGCAAAGTCAAACGGCCAGTTGTCAACTACCTTGTTCCACACCACGTAGCGTGTTTCATGAGTTTGGATCACAGAGAGGAGTATTAAACCCACAAACGCACTAACACCGGCTTAGACATAATCGGTTTCACATACTTTCACCAGGTCTGCTGTAAAAGGCCTTGTGTCGAGGATGTAGCCGGCCGGCGCATCGAAAGTCTGCGCTAACGCGTACCCTCACGCTCCTAGGTCAACAGCGTACAGTTTTTAGCACAAAAATAATTGCTGCGGAGCCACAGATTTCAGGTCTTACGACTCGGACCCTCACGCAACTACGACAATTCGATCGTTGGTTTCCTTGAGGTCCACTGTGATCTCTACGGTAGAGTGATGCAGGGTCGGCGAATAACGTGCGAATCAGTTTTAATAAAGCGTAGACTTACGTTGCATTCAGCAGACGACTCCTTCTCTGACCCTCCGAACTCTCAAATGTATGCCTTAGAGGTTGACTATCTTTGCAAGACCGTTACTGATGTTAATAAGTATGATTTTTGACGAGTGTTAAGGCGTCGACGACAGAACATTGCCCGGGAAGAGATTAATTCTGGTGGTTTGGGGTTCTCAACTCCCACAGTCGGGAGCAGTGATGCCTAAAAGACGCGCGAACAGAAAAAACAGTACTTATCTCCCCGTGCGTACCGTTCAGTTGGTCATTGCGAGCATTAGTTGAGTGGCCTTGGAATCTGGTTATGGAAGTGTCCCTTTGCGAATTATTGCTTACGGAGCCCGCATCAGAGGACTGTTGATCGGCACTCTTAAGAAAGGGCAAGAAAATGAATTAACGTTAACGTGTTTGAGTAAGTGATCGCGGCGGGATGCCTTGAGACTCACTGGGCGCGTGAACTGTCCCCAAGTCGGTCTGCGCAAAGTGAACTAGGTTAGTGTGAAGGGTTATTTACTTCATGGTAATCCGCACACAGTAATAAAGATAGCTTGACGGTCTTCCGAAGCGGATAAGCGGACATCGTTTAGCAATATGTGGACAATGCCGCAACCCTGAGCTAATTCACGTCCGACTACGAATGAGAGTATAGATACTTCCATTGGGAGACCAGAATCCCGATTCCAAGTCACATACACGTTGGCAGATAACACACAGCTCAACAAAAATACGGCTTTCGACTAACTGTTAAGGTGTTACTGGAATCACGTCGTGTGCAGGGCAGTTTATACGGACTAAGTAGTGCCACTCAAACTATTCAAACAAATTTAACTTCTTAATGCACTATTTTAGGGTACCCATTGCTGTATTCGCTAATATATTTGCCAATATTGCTACGCAATATGATGGTGGATGGCTCAAGCATAATGTCGCAGAAAAATACTCAGTTTTAAGCCAATAGAACCGTCGATGTATTGCAAAAAAGGATTTCAGGAAATTTTAGTTAATGATTGCAGGTGGTTGATTGTGTAAGGGCGGTTTCTGTATCCTGCTTCAACTCCCATATAATTTTAGTGGGGCTATCTCCGCTTTCTTTGGTCAGTTCAGATATTGTCGGTTTAGAGTGAGCCGATAGCTTTATGAAAAAAAGGTCAAGTCGCACGATCAATGCAGGTGTCAGAAACTTCAAGGTATTCTCAAAATATGTGTGCTTGAAAGTTTGCAATCAAACAATGAATAGATAGTAACCATTGACAGGAATATTAGTGCCTAATCATGTTGCCTTTAGTACCTCTACGCGCAGTCCGGTTAGGAGGTTACAACTACCTTGTCAGTGAAGGATTATCCCGTTACAAATTAAGCCGTGCATTTAAAGGTTCATGTCGCATACATGTGATCATGAAACCCACAAACCTATCAACATCCCAAAGGGTGTTATGCCTAGCTGATGATAGATAATAGGGCCGGAAATAGTTATTCCAGTCTCATTCAGATTATAATTCTAGTCAAGCTTTTGCTATGTCAGACATCATAGGAGTATTTTACTCTTGTTGTGGGAGTGTTGATAAAATTGCGCGACATTTTACGAGTCCTAGAAAAAGTAAACTATGTGTATTCAGTATCCACTGGCTGTGTGCATTAGCGGTCAACACCACGGCCCCCTCCATCCAATGGTAATGCCTCGGCCTGGAGACCGAAGCCCTGGGTACTGGACCGAGACCAAGTTTCAGAATTATTTTAGAAACAAAGCATAAGGCTAAATAGTGTGTTCGACCGCAGTTGTTTTGAAATTCTCTTCCTTATCTAAATTATATTAAGTTTTGCAATACGTCGGAGTTATCAGTCTAGGGATATACATCCTACAAAAGACGTTATTATTAGGCATGACAATATATAAAATCGATATTCCAATTAAGCCAACATGTTTCACTCACCGTTATGTTTCGGAGAATTTGGTCGACATCCAACTTTACCTGACGAAGCTTCCCGCCAATGTCAGTTAGGTCTTGCACAGATTCGGCGGAAGGGTTAGCATCTTGCACAACGTCCATCCAATAAAGATAATCAGCGTTCACTAGCTTACGGACCATGCGCACAAGACTCTGTGTGTCTTTCCATTCCGCCTGAAAAAGGCGACCAATATCAACATATTGGTTGAAAAATTAATTTACTAGCAAAGGGTTACTTACGCAACGCCTCTTTGTTTTAAAAAGAACCTTTTTTTCTTAGAGAGAACCATCCTCAGGTGCAGATTTTAATCAGTTCCAAAAATGTTTTCGGGTTTAATGCAGAAGATGTTTTAGATAAACTTCTTACCCCCGATCACCGTAGCTGTTGACCGGAATTGTTTAAATATTATCTGTCAAAGTT
>UYRU01042559.1:11677-26164 GCA_900617775.1 Dibothriocephalus latus | reverse complement strand
ACAAAAATAATTAAACATTTTCTGCTCTTTGTGAATGTATTTTTATACTTCAACATGCACAAATGTGAATCTTTTCTCCGCAGCGCTTAATAGCATAGGGAATTCCTTGGAAATCAACCAAGGTTGGATTTCGCCCGTTTCCGCCTATATTTTCTCCAACTATACTGACCAAAACGGAATTCAATTCTAGTAAACAGCATTTTGCGCCTCAAGCCAACCCAATGAACTTCATATCGACTTAGTTTTGTGTTAAATCCCCCACTCCTAAACCTTTCATCAGATATGTCACCTACTGTAGGTTGTGGCGTTAACTAATCAATATTGTAAGGTAGACTTGAAGAGTCCTGTCTGAAGGCATATTACCTGTTTTCCATTCTTCCATACATATGATGAACGAAGAAACGAAGTTAGATGGGCCTGTAGTAAAGTGTGCCACTCACGACAGACCAAAATAGCATGTTTTGTTTTCTAAAGAAGTAAAAAATTCCGACCTCGGGATTATCATTTACTTGAAAGCATATTCCTATCAAGTACTTAAAATTTGAAATTTAGTGCGATTAATAACCACTAAACTCTCTTTCATGTTAAATGAAGAGTGGTTGTCGTGCAAGACCTTGTAAATTGCAGAACAGCGCTTAAGGCTTAAGGTGAATGTACGATATCCTTATCCAACTCAGTCGATACGACTTTCTACGGGTAGGTTTGCCTTGTTTCCCATGATCTTTTGCCATCTAAGCATGCCTACTCAACGACATTTTTGTGTGGATCCATGCCATCTCTGGTGATATTAGTGATGAGAAGAGCTGGAGAAGAGCTTGTGTGACAGTTATGAAGCCAAATATGGTAGAGACCGCTCACCGATCGCGTTACAAGGCATACTCTCCTCGTTGTACTTCGGAGTTCTATCAAATGCCCTGTAGGCAGTCGCGCAACAAAAATAACATATACTGAGGGTAAATACCAACAAACACAATAAAGGCTGCACTGTCCGTTCCTGGCCCTTGGCAGTGAGCTTTGCCGTACGCCAGCGGTTCCGGAAACCTGACACTAAATACGGTTAGCTGATGACGTCTAATAATCTAGAACTTGCCAGTCAAGTCTGCCTAGACGTTTTGCGTAATTTACCTCCGCGTAAAGCCAATCGTTCTTAAGCAAACTTTCGAAAAGTTTGTTTGATTCGTTTGGCCCCCTTGTACGAGGATGAAAATCGAAAATCTAGTGAGAGCAAGACTTTATCATAAAATAGTGTAATTGCTTACTACGTCGATAGAAAAATGGTTGCTCAATAATTAAAAATTCTGCTTATGTGAGAGAATCACTCAGTTTCTAGATTAGGAGTATCAAACGGATTAAATGTTCATTTTTATATGAGTTGGAATGCGTACCGCTATCGCTCGAAACCTGTCTAGGACAAATCGACGAACTTTTGTCGTATTTATTTTTATTAATTTAATGCCTGGAGGCATAAACTCGACAGATTTAAAAGGAGTCGAATGTTTGAAGCCTTTACAGTAGATACTTCGGTATACAACTGAAGATTTCGGAGTTAATGACACTTGGAGTGAAAAGAAACGAACTGAGAAAAGAAGACGAACATTTGAATATCTAGCCAAAAATAAAGTTACAACTTGAACTATCTGCGAGAAACAGAGGCTTTTGTATCATTAATTGGGATCCTGAGCCATAATTTTCAAAAAACGATCAAGAACTCAGTGAAATTATTTTATTACAGAGAAACTTTAATGTTTCAAGGTTCACTAGGGATTTTTGCTGGACTGTTGGCGCTTCAACGTCGATCCAACGATCAACAAGTTACCTTCAACATGACTACCGTAGCTGAAATAGTTACAAATGGGTAATCGAGTACAATAGAAATATAGCAGTCTCTGAGCTCCAATACTAACCTAGGTTGTGGATCTATGGGATCTTTATCCAGACGTGCATATTATAGCAATCAAACTTACGTGTCGAAATGTTCGCTGGGGGGAAACTGTTGGGCAGACTAGAAACTGCTGGGTAGACTACAGTGTATACAGTCGGCTAGCGAGCGCCGGTAAGCCTCAATCAATGGTGTACGGCAAAAGGTAGTCAACCGCAAACTGGTAGGATACCAGAACAGAAAAAGACCCCCCACTAGAAAAATAAGTGACTCTGCGCTTAATTTCAAGAAGGATATCCATTCATGTGTTGTAGCCCTAACACTTTTCCAGTCTCACTTCAGTCTCTGCAAAAATGAACAAAAAAGTTTATTTTTTTAATGTGGCATCACTTTGGAACACACCATCAAACCTTAAACAATTGACTAGATGTCATAGTGCATAGTACACTAATTTCCGGGAAATCATTTAACTGCTTATTTTGCTTCCAGTTTTTTCCCTATTTGCCTAGTTAGTTGCACGAATAGGCTTCATTTTCTTCCACTAAGTTTTCTCATGTGACATGAATACTTTACTTTTCGTCACCTCCGCTTTTCTTAAGACATTTTAATTCCCGATCAACGTAATATTATTTTCAATACCACCTTTATCTCTTCATGTAACTAAAGAGTATTCATTGAAAACTGGGGTTTTTTGATGCCTTTTGGCTGGTTTGTGATTGATGAGAGATATTTTATGAACATATTCATATTTCATATTTTACTTTACCTACACCAAGCTAGAACGTATACGGTAAGTACAGTAGAAAATTATAACTTAGACCTCAATTTGGGGCTCTAATCGAAAATTCCTATTACAAGCTGGATATTCAGAGCAGGTAGATGTTCCCTCTCGTGACAAAGCCCACAGTCAGCTACGGCAGGATTTGTTCAGCCCGCAGGTTTGCGAAAAGACACATCGGCCTGCTGAAGACATTTTTGAGACTTTATTTGACTGAAGAGTGAGTTCACGCCCATCGACAGGCCAGCTACAGGTTTGGTGTGCAGAAATAATTACCGGAAAGACGGTAATCCTACGCCCAGGTAGTTATTTGGTTGAGCGATTATAAACTCCCTTCTGCAAACAATACAATGCACCGTCGGGTTTGGCCCCGTGTTTTGCGTCTTCTTAACTAGTATATTATGATCATTCGGATTTATTCAATAGTAACGTCAACAGTTACCCACCTTAGGAGCTGCATGCAGTTGACCTGGGTTCGGAGAGCAGTCTAGTTAAATGTTTTTTTGCCTTTTTTGATTTCCACTATTATCTAGTAGTAGATAAATTGGTTTCCGCTCGAGTAGTTTCGATATATTGTTCAGGTAAGGCAACGAGAAGCTGTTACTTTCCAAGTCTGAATACCTGTAAAACGCGTCTGCTTAAAATGCTCGTTATTCCGAAAACAATGTTCACCTCCTCATACAAAATGCCGAAATTTGCGAAAGACTGATAATCACTCGCCAACCGCCATTAACGCATGTATCTAAAATGTGAAACAATAATAAACAACATTAAGGGAAATGTATGCGTATGTTAATGTTATTTTATAGCACTACGCACGAGGTTTTATTCTGTCCTATTAAATAGCATAATATATTACTTGGAAAGCCGACACGTTCAGTTTTCGCCAAAATCTGGCCTGTTTTTCTTCAATATACAAGATTGCACATGCAGTTTTCTTTAGTAAAAGGCATTCTGAACCTGAAATCCACTCAACGAATCGAAACAACAAGACCAGGTATACGCTAAACTACTCACTCTTATTTCGATTGCGACACCGCACGAGTTAAATCATCCACTGTATTTAATATTTGCAAAATCTGGATATTTGAGCTTGGCTTGCAAAGTCTCCTTTCACTTCCTTGTCCAATATGCATTGTAGACAATTTTTAACTAATTTTAACTCGGCGCCTTTTTTATTTTGTTCACAGATGGTAGTAAGACTCGAAAGAAGAGGAAACCCTACACAAGATATCAGACATTAGTACTGGAGAACGAATTTCACGGCAATGCCTACATCACCAGGCAAAAACGATGGGAGATCTCGTGCAAACTCCACCTCACTGAACGCCAGGTACGTGAGCCCCAGAAAGCGTATGCTCTTTTGTTGTTCCTGTCCTAGAAGAAGGGACTTTGAAGTTCCTATGTCCAACCATATTAGCACTTCCGATCAAAGACTGTCATTGCTTAAAGCTAAGGTAGGTTAAAAGCAGGAGCACTCAAGGCAGCAGTTGTACTGACCATCTATGGTACATTTCCAGTCTATGACCCAGTTTTCGTTCGGAGAAAAGTACACATCCTGACTATGAACAGCCTCCAGAGCTATAGTCGATTTACTGTCCCAGAGGTTTTACATACTGGATTTCTACTTACCCTAGGTTTGAACTGCACTGATAGTTGTTTCAGGAGCAACTGTCATAGTTTCGAGGCTTTTAGCATATACACCTCACATTTATTTGCGAGTGCCGACTGAGCGTAGTAAAATCGCGTGAGATTCGTAAAAACGAAATGTTCACCTGTTTCTAGTTGGGGCGACAAGGTAGAGGGTAAAGGAAAAAGGTGGTAAGCGGACAGGGGGTCGAAAAAACGAGGAGTAAAATCAATCCGGGAAGTGGGTGGAAAACGTGTCCGTCTTCAGCTCATTTGCTCTAACCGCTGCTGTTTGACAGAGGAGCAGGTGTCTAGGATTGAAAGCACTCTGTCCCCAATCTGTCTCAGTGGTGCGGTCATAGACCAGGTAGAAGCGTGATCTCCTAGCCAACTGTACGTCGGTGCTGGCAAATATGGCCACTCGCCCATTCACTCAAATAGTCACACCCAGATGAGACGCTAGAGCGGGATTGTGCTAGGAAGGGGCAGAACTTCGTGAGGTTTTGGGGCACGTGTCGCCAACTGTCATTCAGTGTTGTAACAGAAGTGACAATGTGACCGCCCACTTCCGAAATCCTTCTCGCCGTCACTAACTGGGTGCCGCTTATTCAGGTACCATGATGAAGGGGTGCACTATGGCGTTTGACATAACAGTGTGATGATCTCGATTCTGTGATACGGGAGTGCTTCGGCGAGTGTTTCGGCTGTGCCTGTGTCTGTGTCTGTGCCGAGAGACAAACTGGAATTAAATTTCCATAAAAAATCCCTCTAAAATGATCAACCCGCCGTATACAACCGACATAAATGTAGACTGTCATGTCGAAAGGCAGGAAGACATTTTGAAGAATTTCCTCAATAATTTGCAAGGACACAATTGAATTATTTCAGGTTTTAAGTGCAGAAGCCTTACAAGAAAGGAACGTGTGCAAAGGAGAGTGTGGAGTGGTAGAGTTCAGATATTATTGCTTATCCAGACACTCAAAATAGCATGCTCTAATTAGTGTCCCACTTTGCGGGCACCTAAGCCAGTTTCTGAAGTGACCTCCACTGAACACTTCCGTTAACGGTTCCCGGTGTTTCCCCGGATTACCTATTGTACCCGGGTGCGCTGATATTCATAGCAATAGACTTTTCGCTGATATATAGCTGCAGCCACTTGCACGGCTTCTAGACTGAAACGTTATGGCAAAACAGAATCACTCGTGTTCCGTCCCGCAATCGAGGCAGCTCGACGAATGTCATTTATACAGGACGCAGAATATTCCGAACCACAGGCGGCAGAAATATAACCACCGGTTTAATTGGTTAACATATATAAATTACCCCACCTGGTGTTGATCTATGACTAGCTGATTATGCTTCACGGACCCGAAACCATCCTTCCAGTTCCACGCGTCGGTGTAATCTCTTGAATGCATATGCAATGCACCTAATTCATTTTGCCAAATTGTGAAAAACTTGGTGGCCTCGATAGTTAGTGAACTCACCACAGTACGTGCAAAACCCGAGTACCGCTAAGTCTTGCCCTTGCTGTCGAGGGTTTGAACCCCATCGAGGCCACCGGTTTTTTCATAGTTGGATAAAATGAATTATTCCACTCTGCTAAAACACCAATAAATGCAAGTTATCTATGCAAGAGAACGTCCAACAAGAAGGTGCATCTCTCAAAATAATGCCTAAAAAGGGTTTGTTTTTGCATAATGATATCAAGAATCAGTAGCTACTCTGATCTCATGAGGTGCACTGATTGTCCTTGGTTGGTACGAGTTTAGTGATGAGCACTGCTAAATTTTTCTATACAAATCCCGGCTAGTATTTTATGAAAGGGGTACATTCCTAGCTGAATGGAGGTCACTTCATCCTAGCCCCAACAGAAGACCAAGCTGTAGTCCTAATCTTAACTTGAACACCATCCTCAAACCTATCACTATAGTTAAAAGTAAACCTAATCTTCACCGTAACCCGAACCGTAAGCTTAACCCAAGCTTATCTGGATATTTGCTTAAAGTCGCATATATTGCGAGCGGTTCCTGCGTTCATTTCCTTTTTAGAGGAGTTATATAAGCAATCCTCACCGTTGTTCCCTTCTGTCTTCATCAGCTGTTTTTCCTTAAGTCACTGACTGAAACTGTGCCTCCCCGGCCGTGGAGAGCATTCGTATAGCTCGGGCTCAAACCGAGTTTATTAACTAGTCCTGTTGGATGCAGTAAAAACGTTTGTTTGGCGTAACCATCACTGTTTTAGGGAGATAATGAACTGGGCACGAGGAAGAGAGAAGTTGTCATGACCCCCCAACTGGTTGACATGTGTAGTTGTCACCAGACGAAGGGAAGCGGAGGGGTGCTGTCTACGACAGCGGTTAAATTAGGTCAGCGGGGGTGGCAGAAACCTTGTCTCCCAGCGAGAATACCCTCGGCCCCTCTGACCCGCACAGCGCGTTACCGAAGCGTAAACGCCAACTGTCGTGCTCCTTATTCTGATCCCCAAAATAAAATCTCAGTATCCAAGCTTCCTACGCGCCTGCCGCGTCGGCGTACAGTGGCCGAAATCCGATATGATGGTTTGCGGGATCGACCAGACTGCATTGGAAGTGATTGAAATCACCACGGCGACTGACAGCGCTTGTTAAGTAGACACGTTCCCGCCTCAATCGCTTGCGTTTGTCTCTCCAGTGTGTTCGTGCAGACGAAGGAGGCATCCCCTATGACCCCCTGGTAACCCTCCAGTGGTTATAAGCCAACTGCTGCTATTAATCGTGTTGTGGTCGGGTTCTCTGTTTCGGTGGTTACGGAGAAGCTCAAGCACCACAATCAGAACCTTGAGTGTGCATAGGCGATGAGAATCTATTTACAAAAAGCAACAAAGCAAGGCGTGTTTCTCCTGTGTAGTTTAATTAGTAACTGTTGATAGAATCGAATAGGCGAGTTCCAGGAAGCAGTTCAGAAGGAGAAGCTACGATTGCTGGAACAAGAAGTGTATCGGCCCGACTTGTCGAGTTTTCGTGCGAATCCATCGCGATTATCTGACGGTTGGTTCGAGCAAGAATCTGAAAAGTCGGGCCAACACATTTCTTGTTCCAGCACTCGCAGCTTCTCCTTGTGAACTGCTTCCTGGAACTCATGGATAGGGTTGCTATTACGATTGCTGCTTCCTCCAAACCAAAACATTGTCACTCCGTCGCCCCCATTATATCCAAGGCTGGCACATATATTGTTGAAAGATGTGTTATCCGATCCACAGACTCTTTTATGTTAACAGCAAATCGGGCCACTGTCCCCTACCAGTGCACAAATGCCCAAAGGCTGCCGTTCGAAGACTATACCCTCAAACTGCTTTCTTACCGCGCTCAAATGACATATTTTTATCACGATATGCTGAAAATCCTGGCTATAGCAACGCCCCAAACGAGTGTTTGTTAGACGCAATGAATCAGAAAGCTGACGTAAACCCCAAAATACAATATTGATTGAAATGTTAAACATATTTTGATCATGACTTTGGAAGTAAAACTGAATACTGTTCGTTCCCACTCTTCCTCGTCTGTCTGATCCGTCCATGGCTTAATGGGATAAATATTGGTGCTCAATGGATGTGCTCAATCATGCCTGAGATTTAATCAGTCTACGCCAGCACGAATAGGACACATTCACGCGCACCCCCGCGACCCCATCGGCCATACATCTGTTGCTCGATTTTCGACTCTTTAGGTTGTTTCATCCCCCCCAACCCTGCCTCTGCTCACAAGGAGCGCCGCGACCAGTCTGACGGCGATTCCCTGCCTTATCTCACCCCTGGGACAGTTTTGGCAATTAAACTCACAACCACTTTCAGCCGTTTTGAAATCAGTCAGGGCCACCTCCCGCCCACCACGTCGACCACCGGACTGCTTGCTGATACGCTGTAACGCGCACACGCACAGAGCAGGGGGGGGGGCTATATGGGGATTGCACCTGCGCTCTGACGCTGAGCGCCCAGTGAGAGTGAGGGAGGAGGCGGTGGCGTATGGAGGAGAATGGTAACAGAAGCAAAATAAGCTCAATTGTGTCGTCAGCTGCTGTACACGGTCTCTGCAAAACGGGGTTCAAGAAGTCACCAAAGCAACCGAAGGAGGGGAACTTATTGTCCCTCGTACGTACAGCCTTTCCTTTCAGGATCGCCAGAATACTCTGTCTGATTGGCATGTTCTAAAGTAACTGCTTAAGAAAGCTTGACGGGACTGCTTGTCGGCTAGGATAATTACAACTGAACGATTGACTTCAGGCAGAATGAGATTACCTCACATGACAAGGGAGACTAAAATGGTTATTTCTGTCTTAGTAACCGTCATCAGCCGGTCATACCCAACCACAGATGATGCTGGTCAAAGTCAACGGCGGACAGTTCAATCGTCGCGAACGGTAATTTAAACCGTGTGTGTCCCGCAGCTGGTGGGTACAGGACCGTGAACTCCGATGGCAAGACAATGTCAAGATAACCAGACGTGGGCTCTGGAGAAGTGACTGACCAAATAAACAGTCCGCCTACACGTGCCACACACAGTGTGGTATGTGCAAAAGGTACCGGACTTTCACCTAACAAAGGGAGGCGAATTGGATCTAATATGTGCGTGAGTGTCACGGTAGCAAGCACCCATCGAGTCTGGCAGAATTAAGCAACCCATCTGCGCGTGTCACACACAACCTAATCTTTAGTACTACACAAGTTTCCAACAAATATGGAACAGCTTGGATCTCACGTTAGTGAGAGTGCCATGACGGTTCCATTACGAAGGAGCCCTTGTAATCCGGAGAGGGGGGCCGAGTTATCCCTTCAATTGACAGCCTTCCAAGTAGTAGTGTCAGATCTCAAATTATACGGTTATACTACGAGGCATCAAGCTTATTTCAAATTGGGCAATTAACCTCTCGAGGACATGGTTAAGCATACATCAACTGAAGCCACTTGCCCCACGCGTTCGCTAAAACGTTAGTGAAGTCAGAAGGCTGCCGGTTTGCCAACTCCATTCCCTTTTTGAATCGTTTAGCCGAACGTAGCCTGCTCGTTGATACTGACCCTAATCAAGATCTCCCTCTCCCAAGTCTGCCCCATTTTCGACTCCCCAATTAAAGCGAAACACAGGCAGATATCCGGTCTAGGAGACGAGGATGCGGGTCTTGTAAGCGTCCAGTCTCCGCCACATCTAGCCATCACTTTATGGATTCTGTGATCGGTCAGTTTGTCACGTACAGCGAACCCACGGTCACGCGCGCGCTCGCACCAGACGAGGCTGTGTCGGGGGGAGGGGGTGTCCATCGAAGAGGGGGGAACAAATCGGTAAGGGGTGTCATCTGTAAGTCTAAAATCGAACCATCATGAGGGTGTCGTTTTCAGCCTCGTGGGGATCCCAGTCAGGTTGTTTGAGCCCCTATTCTTCCCAAAGATGGTGGTTTGCGCAATAGCTATGGGCATTTTTCCTAATGAGACAACTTGTAAGATGTCGACAGTGCGCTGCAGCATACAGGAGTCCATGAGCTTAAGTCACGTACGAGTACCCTCATCGTGTTGAAGGTAGCAAGAAGTGGTCACTGCGGATTTAAGCCAGTGAGGAGCATGGATTTTTCAGTTATTGCGCTGTAAACAAATGAGGTACTCGTCGATGAACCCTCACCGACCGCTAACGGAATCCACCTGTCCCGCTCTGCCTTAGGCCTCATTTCTCGGACCTTGCGAGAAGCCATGGCAGCTAGTAGTCTTAGGCAGATAATATTATCAGCAAAGCCAAGGGAGAATGGAATGACTATTTCTGGCTTATTCGCCGTCGTCAGCCAGTCATACCCAACCTCAACTGGTGCACCACTCGCGACCTTTCTGATCAGAGTCTAAAGCTCTAAACATTGAGCCACGAGCTCGTTGTCTTTCCAGTTTAGGTCGAGAGAAATTGACACTCAATGATTAACGTTCACCGACTGCAAACGGAACTCACTTGTCGATTGTGCTTCAGAAAGCTCCTGACAGGGCGGACGAAAGGATGCACAAGATTCAGCCGAGATAGTCCGCGGGTACAACGACCATAAATTAATTTTTCCGGGGTCACAAAGAAGTGGTTCTACACTTTGCATTCTTTGGTGAACCGAATGATCTGGTTTGAAGGGGTGGGTTGACAGCGAGCTGTCAGTGCAATGAATCCATTTGATTCTCCAAACAAATACAAGCAGATCTCACTAATTTTTAACCAAAATTGTGAACTGCGTTCTCGACTAGTAAGGATTACTTAAGTGGACCTACAGCATAATCCGGAGGCATTTCAGGCACGTCAAGATGCTGGCTTCAAACTGCTCGTCTTCTTGACCGTCTGCAAAAAACAGCCCTCAGCCAGTGGTGACTACTTATACAACATATTTTTTAATATTTATTTTCGGGGCCTTATATATGTTATAGAGAACGTAAGCATAAATACATTTTTGTAGTAATAACTAGGTAGAAAAGTCCAGCTTCTTAAAATGTTATAATAAATAGTGTATACTTGGGCTTGAAAATATCTGTCGGATTATACAATAATTTTGAGCTTGATCTGCCGTTTCGTTTGAGTTTAGGGTTTCTAGTCACCAATATGTATGCTCTCCATGCTAGGAAAAGCATACGTTCCTGTATATCATTAAGGAAGGTATACCATAGTGGTCATAGAAGTTTGCCATGGCTCTGCATTTAATGAAGAGCATTAACAAACGGTCAGATAGGATGCTATCTTAGTGGACATTGCATGGTCTCAAAAAATCTTATAATTAGAACCTTTTTTAAACCGAAAGATACCTTCTGTTCGAGAATGACAGTTTAAAAAACGTCAGTTGCCAACAAATAAGCAGATGAAATAATATTTTGTTTATATTTTCCGTAAAATATGGTTCACTTTATGGGCGCATCGAAACTCTGTCGAAAAAATATATGCTAGTTAAGTAGGCATATTTGATTTCGTGTGGCCTTTGCAAACTGCCGAAAAGAAGTGCATTCAAAAGTGAACATCCTGGTGTGTCTGAAATATCATGGGATCATGTCGCATAATAACCGATATTAAAACTATAACTAAGTCATATTTCCTTCTCGAAAACGCATTTCAGCATTCCCGTTCACATTTCATACGATTGGTCACTGACTGTACAATCTTATCAAGGAAACAAGTTTAGGTGCTTTGGCCTTTTTTCTGCTAACAAGACGTAGATGGGACATGGGGTCACATCTGAAGTGTTAGTACGACTGTTTTGGATAAAAATGTCCTGAAACTACTCAAATAATCAGAATAATAGAGCAAAATGATTGCTACCTTTCCTCCACCACGCGTGGCTTTATCAGACGTGGACACCCCTCCGTGGTCGCAGTTAATTGAAGTATGCTCGCGCAAGCTGTAGAAGACAGCATGTGGCCTGAAGTGAGATGAGGAATTTAGGACCGCAATACTATTTTCTGTACGCATATATGTTTAGGTCGAGCATCATCACCCTATAGGCTTTTGAATTTGAAGCAGTGTTACTCATAATCCCTACATCCTCCCAGTATTTAATTGCTTACTGAAGTAACATTACAGGTAACGTACAGACGACTTCACAACGTTCCAACATTATTTCGCAGTAAACAATCCCGATGAAATGTTACTTGCTTTGTCCTAACCGTCACGTTACTGCTCCTTCCACCGTCAGGTAAAAGTGTGGTTTCAAAATAGACGAATGAAAAAGAAGAAGATCCAGGCTCGTGTTTCCGGCGGCATGAATACTAACAGCAGCGCGGAGGATCACGAAGCAGACAATGACGACGACAGCAACGATGAGTACACCGCGGAGAAGGAACCACAACAGAGGCTGCCCTCCCCGGCCGAAGTGAATGACGCTGGCGTTAACGGTGGTACAGGCGGGGAAACATGCGCACCGACACCCGCTGACAACCTCATGTCCGATCCCTCAGTGGCTAGGTTCGCTGCCCAAGAGGCTTTTCTCTCACATTTTGCTTCAGCGAAGCGTACGGAGGTTGACACCACCACTCCACCTCTGTACCCACTTACCGCCTACCAACGTCAACTCTTCGATTCTAGTAGACACCTCGATCTGCCAAATCCCACTGAAATGCTCCGACTCTCGGCAACTCAAAAGGAAACCGTGCCCGCCGCCGCCACCCCCTCCTATCCACGAGATGTCACCTACCAGACTACAAACCCTACTGAGTCAGGCTGCGAGGCCTTCTTTACGAGGGAGTTGAATAGTTGTTATGACCAGGAATGGTGTGACTTGTACCCATCCAGAAGATTTTTAAATCCACAGTTATCCTACCCCTCCCGCCCACCGTCGTCAGAATTGAAGACAGAACCTGCTTTTCCCCCAACTCGCGAATCCCTCGCCGACTACTCCCGAGATTTTGGACAGTCTAGTCTAAGTGAGTATCCATACTCTCAGAAGCATACCCTTCAATCGCTTGCAAGCAGTGCGGTTCCCGGCTTCATTGATAGCAATCAAGCGAGCAGTGGAAGCCAGAGTAGCAGTCCTTCCGGGATTGGTGGTGTTGGGGTGGTCGGTGCAGAGTTTGGAACTTCGAGGTCCTCTTCTCAGGTCTTCGGTACTTCACATTATTCACATTGCCCCTCAATCAGGCCGTCAAACAATCATGTGACGGAAGAAGGTCTCGGCAGGTATGCAGCAATGTTTTCCAGCCTGCTCAATCCGAACACTTTTGAAACTGGTCGAACTGAAAGTCAAACCCTTCCGCCAGGTCAAGAACCCCAACCCCGGTCATGTGAGCCACAACACCAACGGCGACGGCAGACACAAGCCCATGAGTCCTCGACCTACCCCCTTGCCAACTCCGAATTTTATTCCCAATATATGGCCCATGGCTACTCCCAGTACCCTCAGGCCGAAACCAACACAATGTTCTCGGAGGCTGGGGTTTCTCCGTCTGCTGCTCCAATGGATCCGATGCAACAGTACTGTGCACCCTTTTACGAAGCACCGACTTCAAGCCCCCAGAGACACACTGAGACGATGGCGCTTCCGGCCTACCAAGCGATGGGGTTCGGTGAACAAAATTTACCCTGTCCTTCTGTCTGTGACTATGCCTCTGTCTTTTCCCATGTCTATCCTCACAATAAGCCAGAGGATAACGATTTCGGACCAGTCAGCATGTTCCCACCAGCATTTACTGCGACGAATGGTGTATCGTTGGAATCAACACTGAAAATAGCTTGAATTTCTACCTAAAACCACCCATCCTCTCCCCGCTGTTCGCTTGTTCAGTCAAGTGCGATGAGCTTGTATAGTATCCAAAAATATGTGGAGACCAATTTTTCTCCACTTTTTATGTAAACACTTTCTACTCTCAGTAAGTTAACGATTTCAGCATGTTATTTTTGAATAGATCGTCTGCATTATTGTTATTTGTGGTTGGCTATGAGGACCGCCACTCATTCGAGGATATGATGCTTGCTTGTGTGAGAATTGCTGTAGAATGAGGGGCTGTGCGCAAAATTTTTCCCGCAAAGCATCAGGCAAAATGGGATTTTGAAACATTCGAAGCCAGCAGAAATCACTGTTTGTGGCAAACAAGCCGTGAGGTAAGTATTAAAATATCCGCTCCAAAAGGGAGAATAGAATTAACGACCGGAGCTTGCGGCAAAACGGTGCGCAATGCAAAAACGGCTGCACACCTAGTTGTTGTAGTCGTCGTTTGGCAAGGAGCCACCCATGTGGCGTGCCGTGCCGTTATTCGTAGTTCACAAAGAACATGGGTGCTACAATAGCATATACTAATCAAACATCAGAAGCATATTTAAAATATGTCGTCTTTATTGCAAAAAGAAAATCTGACTTAAGTACCGAAAATTAAACAACAAATACTTCTTTAACATCACGTAGGATTGCTACGAAGTGGTATTCCCTCCTTTAAAAACATGCCAGTAGTTTTTATCCAAGTGTCCTGACGTAAATGCTGGGAAACTCCAGGATTTTTCTTCAATATCAGAATCTTTCTGAATAAAAAAGTTCTCGCGATTTGTTGAATGTGCGCAGCTGTATACGGATCAAAATAATTTGCTTGAGGATTGACGGTTTTGTGATCGTGCGCAACCTGATTAAGCCACAGATAGGCTTCTATTTCGCGTTCAATCATAAGGATCAAAGTCGCTGCACCTCGCTCGTGTATGCAGAAGTACCTGACACCAGTACCTTGAGCAAAATGGAGACCC
>UYRU01042554.1:12735-26262 GCA_900617775.1 Dibothriocephalus latus | reverse complement strand
CCCCACCGTTTAGTGACCGCCTAGCTACTCGGGCACCTGAGGTGGGGCCTGAGGCGCGGAGCGCGAACGCATGCACAAACAGGGAATCAGAACCGAGCGAAAGTGCCAGCGCCTACCAGGCCGCAGGGGCCGTGGTTGCCTGAAGACTGGCATTGCATGTGCATACAGACATCCGAGCTCAGAAGGGTGAGAGCAGCCCTGCACGAAGCCTGGGCCAACACCCTTCTGAGACGGGTAACCAATCGGTCATCGACTGAAAGGCACTAGCCATGCTACGATTCAATAACTATAAACTAGAAGACATATAAATGCTGAGCTAGCTTACCGAAGTGCACAATTCTGAGAGAAAATGAATTCGTCGTTCCAACCCTGTCGCAGGTCTGAACAGAGGCTTACATATATGTTTAGTACCATAATAGAAACCGTGTTGTTGGGCGACTGACTGGATTGACTGATGACAATAATGGAAAAGCTGTCGTCTAGATTAGGTGTTTTGAGCGAGTAAGAGAACGTCTCATGTCAAATTCAACATCCTCGATTTGCTGCGGCCAGAAAACAAATTACTGGATGATGAGAGAGTAGAAGGGTTAACATAAAACTGCACAACTATTAGTGGATGATTCGCGTTTCAATTTCTACATTTCGGTACCTTACCCGAAATGATGAAAAGAGACATGAACTGAAGCAACGGCGCATGGTTGGAAGATTTCGCAGAAAGAAATTCAGCCGGTAGAAGCTGGACAGAATCTTTCACAATTCGATCAGCAAAGTGCTTGACCGTTCTGAAAACTCGTTGCATTATGACAGCAGACAAAAAAGGCATACGAAAGAGTGGCAGCAGAAAATATATGTTGACTGAAGGTTTTTTGAAAAAAGAGCATATACTTTTTACTGGAGTAGAAAAATGTACAGGCGAGGAAGAATACAAGCCCCATGAATATTCAGATTGGGAACTGAGCTGGGTGACAGTAGCCTAAAAAACAATTTAAGAAATAAGTTTACTACATTTTAACAAAATGGATTTCAATATGAGGCAAGAATGAGATATTTGAGGCAGAACAGCACGAAGGTACTGGAAAAGGGAAACTTTTCAAGGAAAAGTGTCCTTTGGGAAAATTAGGAAAATTTATTCAGTAAATTTTCGACACTGTATCCCCAGATCGTCGTCAGACTCGAGAAATGTGCAAAGAACAAGTAACATTTCAAAGGGCTCGTACAGTTATAAAGTCGTTTAGTGTGAGCACTAATTGGTAGCTGCAATTTGCGTCACACCTTGGTGGACATCATTAGCAGTCGCAACGGCGTAGTGGAGTGGAGAAACGTGACCATTTTTCCGAAGTGGCTATGCATTGTCCTGACACAGGACACACCTTTGCATGGGACAAAACACGCATCGTCGGAGTTTTTCCCTCCAAAAAAGGCCAAGAATTTCTTGAGGCCATGCAATCTGATGATTCGTGCATCAACCGGCGTATCGAGTTGGCTGGAGTGTACAAACATCTCAAAGCAATATGGGAGAGACAACAGCCGATAACTATGGACCAACATGAACCGCAATTAGCGCCCACACCGGTTGACCCGTACTGACCCCAGACCGACGGAAATTACAGTTGCCAATTATCCACTACGCCATTGCGACTGCTAATTATGTCCACCATGGCGTGACGCAAATTGTAGCTACCAATTAGTGCACACACTAAACCACTATATAACTGTACGAGCACTTTGAAATGTTAATTGTTCTTTGCACATTTTCTCGAGTCTGACGGCGACCTGGGGATCCAGTGTCGAAAATTTACTGAATTAATTTTCCTAATTTTCTCAAAGGACGCCTTTCCTTGAAATTACATTTCTTGGGATGCCTGCCTTCCAGTTTATGCGAAAGGGAAGCTTATTTGGGAAGAATGTCAAGGGATTCATAAATATGAATTGGTCGCATTTAAAACATACAGTGCACAAATTTCTCATCGCTAAGTCTAAGTCCCAGCAATCTTGCAGAGAGGTAGTCCGAATCATTCTTTTGAAAGTTGAGAACAGACTTATTTGCCATACTTATTCGCCATACTTAACGTATAGGCAGTCCTTGGGCAACGGCAGGCCATCGATGTGAAGTCATAAAAGCCAAGGAATAAGAAGGAACAACAGAAGACTCCAACATTATTAGATAGTAGAGCAAATTTCCGCTGAAGGCGGAAGCCAGTTGCACTTATTGCACCCTAAAATGTTGATTGCACGGCTCTGGTCAGTCATTCCAGTCCTTTGAAATGAATGACGCCTATGTTAACACATCCGCAATATTTCCACACGGCATGATTAATTAGGTTTCTATCACTGACAGCTCGCATATATTGAAGGACGCATTGTGCTTGTAGGTCTGAGCTACGAACAGTATGGCGTGGGACTACCTTTTATCATTTATTTAGTTTTCTTTCACTCCTTTTCGTCGTCCGCCTGTCTTTCTTCTTTCAGACTTAGCCATACTTTTTTTCGCTGACTTTAGCCTACAACCTGACAGCATGCAAATCTCCTGGTACAGACTAGATTTTTTTCATTTTTGTAGGTCAAAATCATTTCAGAAATGCGTGCTGGGCACTTAAACATCAAATAAACCTGCAAACGGTCGGGGTGGGGTAGAATAGAAGAAATGTGCTTGTCTATGCAGCTGCGACAAAATACCGCCTCAATGTGAAACATGACAGCCGTACGCCGATCTCGGTTGTTACATAGGCAACCATGCACACAAGCTACATTTAAGCCGCTGTGCTTTTTACGCGGCGACAAAATGTTATTGTGCTCCCACACATCTGGTCCTTGTCTGCCCCCCCCCTTCGATAGTGGTCCCCTAACTACCCTCATTTTCGTACTAGCAACTGCCTTGCCAACATGTCCTTCCGAATGTAACCACTCGGGAGGTTGCATTAGATGATAAATGGGCAGAAAAAGTGTGCATTTAGAAAATCGGTAGGCAGTGCTTAAAAAAAAGAGAAGGAATTCGTATTCAGGTGAACAGGACACTGAGGTGGTCTCCGAAGTGGGACACAAGTTGCCTCGTACTGTGATGCAATTTCATGCTGACCACATTCCTTACTGAAAGATGTTATTCAAACGCAATTCATTTAATTCGGAAAGTCTGTACTTTTCACTGAAGAAGCTTGAAATCCACCAGTTTTTTAGGGTCTTTTAACCCAAATGAAGGCATAAAGTTGCGAAATCATAGTTCACATCTACACACTAGGGCAGTCAAACTCTTCATTTAATTAAAAATTTGACCCACAATTACAAGAGAAACGGTTTACGTAGACGTTATCCGGGCAACGAGCCAGTTTATACGATGTTAACAATCGAAATATTCGGTTTTGGTTTTGGTTTCGCTTACGATTTTTTGGTGTACTTCCGAACGCACACACACATTTAGCCACAATCGTACACACAGACATTCCTGTTCTTATGCAATTTCAACTGACAAACATTCAGACAGACGAACAAAGAAGATGTGTGCATTCCCACATACGAACTTTCAGTCGTATAAAAGAAAAGGACGTATGCGTTACTTTAGTAGTTGCATAGGAAAACACGTCTGCTTTTGAACTTGACTTTAACTACATTAAAGTTCCAATTACAAATATGCTGAATACGGACTAATGAATACTTCCAGTCAGAAGTGGCCACTTAGAACAATAATCGTTCGTAAATAGAGGTGTTCCTATATATTTTAGGAATAAAAAGCATAGAATGTCTCAGTTATTCCTGGGCGTTATAATTAATACGCGTTACATTCTGGCTACTGAGAAACCATATTGAAAATCGATTTTTTACGCGAGGTACCCTTTAGACTGATTTATTCCCTGCTTGATACAATCCTGTATCTTATATAGTTCGACAAGACCGAGGACTCTGGAATGGCTATTTCCGGCTCACTAGCCGTCGTCAGCTAGAGATACGCAACTCCAGTGTTGCAGCTGAAATTTCTGCCACACTCGAGTTTTGAATTCGCGTCTCCGTTCAAAGGCAAACGGCCTAACCGGTGAACCAAGAGTTCGCTGCCTTGTCTTCTCGGACGCACCCGAGCTCGCTAAGCACAACCAGGATGGGTACGTCCTGAAAAACAGATCGGCGTAAAATTAACTACTACTGTAATCCTGTATATTAGTTCAAAACCTATCGGTTGTTGGTTTGAGTACTAGTTGCCTTTGTCGTTGTTAACCCGTATACTTTAGAATCTTTATAGAATTTTAATGAAATAGTCAACAGTTAAAACGCCATTATTTTCAATGCTTGACACAGAAGAAGCTGGTTGCTTTTGCCCAAAGCAGACATTCGCAGTGTTTATTATTCAACCTAGAACATACCTGTGATTATCCGACTTTAAGGACCAGAGCACTCGTCCACAAACCAGCAGGAGCATGCAGGGTTAGGCCATTGTTTTTTTTCATTCGTTATCCTTAATAAGATGTCATCAATGTCAGAAAGTTATTTTCAATGTGAGCTTTAGATTGTTTCTCAAAAAAAAACTATCGAAAGATTTCGTTTTCAGCGGCTCAAAACAGTGCACATGACTGCAAGAAAATATTTCGCACATTTCAGGTACATGTGATTAGGTCTTTAATGTGTCTGTTATTCATTACCCGATATTTTGGAGTTTGCGAAAGAAATGATTTGATTAAAAAAACCTTATAGAAGGAATATGCTTTATTCGGAGGTTTTTTGAATAATTCCGAGAAAACAGCTTTACGCTGTTTCTTATTACTTTATTACTTGTCAATGCCTAACATAACACATGTCCCACACAAATACTGCGAAGGGTTATTTAGAAGAGTATACGAGAAAGAGCACCTCAGCTTTCGACATAAGCTCTACCCTACAAATTTGATCGATTAATTCATCCACATATCAATCCTCACACGGTCAGAATTGACATTCCATGTAAACCTCTGAAGAAATAACGCCTGTGTCAATTTTGGATGCCTGGCACGGACAGTAAGGGTAAGCAAGCGCTTCCAGCCTCTTCACCTTTTAAGTTTGTGGATGAGATTGCATACTCTCCAAACTGAAAACGTCTCAGCGGACATAGAAGTCGACTTTCTGAGGGCTAATTTTCGTAAAGGAGGAGCCTTTATACATACAATACGTGTAAACTAACGAAAAATCTCTAAAGCAAATGGGAAGCCAATACAACTGCATCAACCAGAAGTTCCTGTTAAAAATAAACTATGTCAAATGAAAATTCACCGGAAGGTATGAGAGTAATATTACTCGGGATATGAATAAAAAGTGTCTCCTTCAAACCCTAAAGTTTGGCAACTGGTTTGAAAATACTAAGTACAACTTGTATGAATTGCAATTGAACGTCAATTTATTGCGAATGAGATAAGAGGAAACAAGATTCCTCTGATTCCGACTGGATCTCGTGATATTTCAGACATGAGTTGGGGTTGTGGTAGGATAATTACGAGCGCTGTACCCGACAACAACTTTACATTTTCCCCTGCTTTGTTAGCAAACGCGTATTTAGCACGACCTAGTACTTCCCACGCAACCTTCCTGTTAGAGCCGTCAGCAAGGGCGGCTAAAAAACGAGACACGTTGGTCCTGCACTAAAAATAAGATGACGTTGACTTTCCCCAAAAACTGACATTTCTTTGCAAATAGGAAGCGTTGGCGTAGGACGACTGTGTCAGTTTTTCAAAGTTGTGTTCAACACTATAATATCACAAGGAAAACTTTGCTTCAAAATCAGCTGCGAGAATCTGTCGATTGTTTGTCCTGCCGTGGTTTACATATCCCTGTTTGGGGTCAGAAGGACTGAATTTATAAATGTAACCCTACTGATCATTTTCTTTTGACTAAATGTGAACAAGAAAGTGCACGATATATACAATATTTGTTTACACTGAAGTAACAGGATTACGGAAGATACTTAGGTGATCTATGAACGATAACCCCTTTTCGAAGAAGCTCAAATATTTGTCAGTGAATGGTAAAATTTTCGGTATTTTTCTAAAACATATGGGTTCAGAGAATCCACCAGCAGCCAGCGTCATTTGACAAAATTGATATTTATTTTAAGATCATATACGGGCGTTACAGAGCCGATGATTTTGAATGAAATGCAAATAATTGTTTCTGCCCAGAAATCAAGACAGTTTGAGTGTTACGTTTGCCTAGCTAAAGTTGCCTTCTTAAAAACCGATGGAAGGTCAAGTTGTTAGTCTGAAGATAGCGCATTCGACGTCAATGTTTTTGATTGCGAAGCCCTTCGAGTTAACTGCCCAGGTGCCGCTTGCGCCTCTGTTGTGGTTGCAGTGATTAAACACGGGAGGTTGGTGAAATGGTTCTTTGCATGAACAACATTATTATCATTTCTGCAGATGAGGATATTTTAAGAACTGGAATCTGTTTAAAAGTCGTTAATTTCAAGCGCTTTATCATGAAATGTATGCGTGTTTACATCCAAGCTTCGATGATGTCAATGACGGATCCGCTGCTGTTTCCGCCGAAGAAAACTACTCAGTAATCGGTGGTTGACCCGACCTCGGTTCTCACTAATGACGACAAATGTGATGTTTTTTTGAAAAAAAAACAAACTTGTTATTCGTACTCTGCAAACTTAGGGCAGGTAAAAAATAACGCTCGCAACTTAAATTTCCTTCATTTGGAAGCAATATCAGTAAATATGACATATATGGCCACGTCAGCAGGACACGCAAACAGGAACAGCCCAAAATACGCATGTCTTTGCGCCAAATTCCGTGTAAATTAGATTTATGTTTAAGGTGGGTGATAGATTTATGGTAGTGATTAAGTTGCAGATAGGAGTATGAGTCAGGATTATTTTAAGAGTAAAGGTTTGGGTGTGTGTTAGCTGTATGGTTTGGGATTAGGATAGAATAAATCTTAAAGTGACAGTTTATTTTGAAGTTAGTATTCAGACACGAGCATAGTTACCTTTCTGAAATTTACTGCAGGGTCACCTGTTTTAAGTGGCCGATGCGGTTCCGTTCCCCTTCCCTAGTTAGATGGCCATGCAACTCAACCTATTAAGATAACGTGAAATACGTGGTTTTTTTTAATTTCTTGAACTGTGCACGTTCAAATGATTTCCTAGAAGAATGCGTATAATTTGCCACCAAGCTCCCATAGGCTGTTTTAGGTAAACACATTTCAAACGCCAACAGTTGCGTTTGCTGATAGGCAATGCCTCATATATCCACTTATTGTAGGAGTTTTAGGAGATAATTGAATATACGTACGGATATCCAGTAGACTAAACTTTCACATTTGCTGCAGTTATACACATGGCCTTATGGGATTTTTTGATATATTCGTGCCTCCTGAATCCATACGAGATAGAAAGTTTTTATGCTTTTGAACATGGATTCCGGTTAGCAGTTGTAAGTCCGGAAATATTAGGACTATTTGTTCAAAGTTCGATTGAAAAAACAGGCTCTGTTTCCATATTTCTTATGCCCACCATAAGTAAGTTGTGCGTTTCACTATCTCGAAGCTCTCTTGTCCTCTCTCTATATCAGATTACGGTGTGTACATACGTCATCCTTCGCATCCGCTCACAGTCTTATTAAAGGATCGGAGGATGCTTAGGCGGCCAAACAGTTTTTCAAAGTGCCGACGATATTCTCTCTTGAGGCGGACTTCTCAATAGTCGTCTGTGGGTGGTAATCAGACATGTGCTGCCCCAACCAATATAAGCTAACCTCGGTAAAAGAAAGTCATCTGTTCTTTTTGGATATGAGCAGTCGTAGATGGATGGTTTGGGACAATTAGATGCTCACAGCACGTTCTAGATAGATATAAGAATTAGGCTAACACTATCCTTTGGTAAGCTGACAAGGGAAATCTAAGACGCATTCGAATAAACCAGTAACGATATTGGTTTGGAGGCTTAAAGAAGGCAAACGAAGTGAAAATTAACCGAATAAACATGTTGCAGTGGCTTGTTGGAACTCTATATCAGAAGCCATTTTACCACCCGCAACTATCTTATTCATTATTACCTAGTGTTGTTAAAGAGGCTCAAGGGGAAGTGAAGGTCTTAGTAACAGTATGGTTTCTAGCAAATAACAACCCGCTGTGTGAGGTAATAAGTAGTATCCCTGCAGGTTTCATGACAACCTTGCTGTTTCACCGCTAACGAAAACAATTTTTAACTACGTGATGCATGGCATTCAAATATTCCGTAGAGTCAGTATTAAATTAAAGTCAAAACATGCATGACTTCATCGACTGATTTTATATTATGGATTCTTAATCTCCACAGAAATTATTTGTTAATTTTCCGTAAACCAGTTTGAATTAAGCTTCGTAGGCTCAATCGGGACGATAACAAGAATATTTAGATCATAGTTCATTTTGCAGCGGCAGAATCTCGGAAAAACACACGTCTGGGTTGTAAACTATCGTATTTCATCTAGTCTATTGATTTTACATTATGACGATAAAAACGAAATTGCATGATAAAAATATGTCAAAATTCTGCTCCGCTGTTTGCGGGTCTTCCGTCACGGCATTTGTCGTCCCAGCTTTGTTGAATGTTTGTTAGTCCTAAATCCGAATTCTAGTCACGGAGGCATATAAATAAACAGATTGCATGGGGAATTTTATGGTTGCTACATATGTGACCAGAAACCAGACCAGCTTGTCCTTAATAAAATAAAACACGAGACATTAATCATTTATAATTGTTGAGAGTAAACTTAATATTCCATTCTCTTTAGTACGATTTCTGCGCACAGTCGTAATGGCAAAACCATTTGTGCCCTTTGCAAATAAATGTGTGAGCGTGTGTATGCAATAAAAAGTCGTTGCTTATTAATGCATCAATTAATATTACTCCGACATTCCTATCGCACATTTCTATCTACCAGTTGAGTGGAAACCCGGGCGTTTTTGCCTTCTTTGTGTTGGCCTATGACTTATGCAAAATATGATTTTGCCAGTACTTTCGATCCCGATGAAAAAAAAGGCAAAAAAGCCTTCTGTCCATTTCGAAACTGCCCAATTTATGGTAATTACTTTTCTGGACGTCGCAAATGTAAACTGTATGAAACGTAGTTTTCTTACTATTCTCTGTTAATCTAGTCCAAACAGACTTTTACGAACTAGGGCCTTTCGCAGCAAATTTTAATACATCTGTACATTTTTGTGGCATGACTTTGACGCATCAGTTTGAGGTCCACCTTAAAAAATGTCTCTGTAGGATGCGGTAGGTGACTCTCGCACCCATAATCTGAGCTCTTTTAAACAAGTGGCCAAACTATGTCTTAAAAGAGTGACGTAACTGGAATACTGCACTTGCTCTAGATTTTCTATCTCATTAAATGTTCACCAAAATTCTGGAATGTGTTTTCAGTTAGAAAATATTAACCAAGTAGACTTGTCATATTACTTGTAACGCAGAATAAACTCCTTCTGGTCACTCGCCGGCGTTCGATACAAATGACGAGTTAAATAGTAAGACTTTTCCTTATTGATCTACAATGCCCTTAAAAGTTCAAACATATCCTATGGGAAACAGGCGCATACCTATTTTTTCTTGTACGCATTTAGTAGCAGCGTATGTCCTCTTTAACTTTTATACTTAAATATGAGGTACCGTTTTGTTTAATAATGTTTTTTTTAAATTCTGGTATTATGTTGAATCCGGATTGGCGTTACACTTGCATTTAGGGTTTTAAGACTACAAACTGCATAAATCTAGTCAGAGGAAAACCAACATTTTCTCTACTCTCATGGGAAGGCATCCCGTAGTGCTCACAAAAATTTGTAATGGATAGGATAGTACTGTAAACCGTATCAGTAGCCTAGACTACTATCCGCTACGTCTGTTGTGAGCGTCCGAGAAATGGGACCTAAGATAGAGGGGGCAAGTGAGTTACGTTAGCATTCGGTGAAGATTCATCAACAAGGGTCAACATCTCCCGACCTTAACCGGCGAGAAAACGAAAATGTGGCTCAATGCTTAGAGTGTTAGACCCTGATCGAATAGGCTGCGAGCTCGAGCCTCAGGTAGTGCTACTTAGCCAGAAATGGCCATTCTAGTCTTCCTTGCTTTTGTGGCAATACATCTGTTATCGATAGTTTTAACACAAAGGACAGCTAAAATGCTTCATTAATGGGCAATTATTGGTCACAAAGTTCATAAGTAGAAACCTTTTAAACCAAAATATACCCCATACTCAAGTGTAAGGTTTAAAGAAGGCCTAGTTTGCTACCCCATGAATATAAAATGACTACGATTATGCATGTTTCCTATAGAATACGCTTAACCTTGTTAGGGCGTTGGAATGCAATGAGAAAAACTTGTTCAATAGCTGGCACGTGACAGACCTGACTGACTAAACATATGTTTCAGGGCGCTTATTATAAAAACCCTGCCTAAGCAATCTTTTAGAGCTGAAAAGCATTTAAAAAATTAGGCCGCCATTCCATGAGATAGATCATCTAATGCACATTAGTAAATCAAATTAATCAGAAAGTATTGACTAAGATAACCACCGAAGAGACTTGTAGTTTTCCCGTCCAAAATGTCATAAAGTGTCCGTTATAAAATGTCGTTGGCATTACTGTCGACTGATATTCGGGCTACAATTACGGTTGAAGCAATTTGTAAAATTTTATTAACATGGTTCATAAAAAAGTTTAGGAAACCTTGGAAGAAGGAACATTCCATAGGGCTGTAAATGTAACTCACAATTATTTTCAATGCTCTGTTTACTTCCTTTTATTTCACCTTTACACTAATTTCTTCTAATTGATTAGGCTTTTTGAGTCTATTTAGTAGTCGTGTTTAAAATTCTGGGTACGGCATGCTTTCCTATGAAGTATTCGGTCTGTGCAGTCCAGCTCATACCCCGAGTACCCTGAGTCCGACAACTATAAATTGTAAATGTCGTGCCTGTGCCGCAGTCTTGCGAAACAAATGCTTTAAATCTTCCTTAGCAATTATTATAGAAAACGGATGACTTTTTCGTGTTCTCAAATGGCAAAATCTACCATAATACTACTTGCCTTAGTTACATTCCTTTGCTGAAGCTCTCCTAGCTTCAATGGATAAAATGATGACTTTTCCCCAACGATTTTAGCATAAAGTAGGCGCATAATCTACTGAAAAATTTTTCGATCCACAATTTTCTCTGGGTGCGTACCTATGAGACTAGTTATTGGAGATGTGTGTGAAAGATGGATTGCGGATGGCAATAAAGAAGCGCATCCGATCACTGGAATAGAGGTTTTATTGATTCTATTTTCCGAATTTCTATGCGGTGGCAGTATCAGAGAAAAAAAACATACAGAAGAAGAGTAGAGAACACAAGCATATGACCTTTAGCAGCTGCTTCCTAAATACGATATTTCTCTCATCCTGATTCAATCTCTGATAAGGATGGATCCAGAGTGTCAGCCAGATGAAGCTTATATTTCTTGCGGTTTCCTTGGGTGGAATCTCTGTTGTTACTATCTATAAGGACGTCAGAAACTGATAACATGCTTTGAGCTTTATTTTTCAGTTGCCTCTCCTCAGGTCAGGTGGAATCAGCAGTTACTTAGATGATTTTCACATAAAATTGTATAAAATTTCTTCTGGAGCAGAATCCCAAAACAGCATATTTTTTGTGAGGCACTCTACAACGGACTTTTAGTTGTGTAATTACTTTGTCTGGAGCTTTGCCAATAGGCAGTTGAATTAACAACTAAGGTTTAGAAAATGTTAGTTGATCGCATAATACAACCTATTTTTTGTTTAAGTTCATCCAATCTTACCTGGCTAGGTAATTGTCGAGTAAGAAAATCTGAATGGATATAAAATCTTCACTTCTCTGACCTAGTTTTCCTACGGATAGAGTTGGCTTCTGGGAAATAGGAAGAAGTTTAATTAAATTGATAATTAATAAATTGAGTTCTTTCAGATTTTCAAAATTTTGAAAACAGAAAATGCCCATAGAGGTTAAATCATTATCAGCTTTACAGCAACTTTTTTATCTTGTTCGGTGCTAACTGTAAATCTCTACCCGGTAACCAAGAGCCTACTGTTACCCCTAATATTAATCTCAGAGTTTTATCCTTTTTAACCAGTAATTCCTATAGTGACAACGTGTCACTGGTAAAAGCTAGGAGCACTAGCTTGATCGCTTCAGCTAGTACGAGTGTGCAAATGGTTGGACACCGATCCAGTCTGCCATTGAGAATTTCAATCACAACTTATTCACCATTTGACCCTCCAAACACGAGTTCGGAATCCTAAACCGTAAATGTGCAAGCATCTGCATTTGCCACATTAAACACGAAGCCTTTTGTCTATTTAATTCTGGAACAGAAGGACCACTTATCACGAAAAGAAATTGTGATAAGGTGACTTTTTAAGCGGTGAACGCAATACGGTGGGCTCGTACAAAGGGAAAGCATGATGTAGACTAATATGAGGCTTGTAGAACCATTTAACCGTGACGTCCGCCGACCGCAGTGAAGTGTAAAAATTAGTATTTCCGTTTTCCATTTCTATCCGGATCTGATGCCAGGTTAACCATTGTCTGAGAATAAAGTTTTGCTAGTTAATAACGGTTGGTGGCAGTTCTGGACAAAGCCTGAAGTTTATTTTTTAAAACTTGTTGGTGATTATCCTCTGGAGACTCGAAAGACGAAATTGTCAGCAACTGCGTTTTCCCAATGACCAAGAGGCGTCAATATTTCAGAGATAATTTTTGGTGCTGAAACTACCTGAAATGAAGTTCCATTAAGTCGGACGTGTTATATATGCTACTCACGTATTTTTGGATATAGCTAATAGAAGAATACTCGTCATAGCTCGGTAACTTGAGCACAAAGATGCAACAACATCGAGTGCTCTCACAGCTTTGTCAATTTCACCTTACGCTAAAGCATTACTAAAATTAGGTTGCTTATCTTTCATTTATGAAAACTTGTCCCACCTGATTTAATACTGTGAAGTACATATTTTGCACTAATGGGGAGCGAGTCTGCGAGTCTAAACTACAGACGAAATTACAGAGCAAAAAAGATGAAGCTTCTGACTCCCGCAGCGCAATTAATTTAGCGTTGATTTATGGCGCCGTATATGTGAAATTAAGGAAGCATTAGAAGCACGCTATTGATATGAGAATTTAACGGTGACGTGTAGTTTTAAGTGGTCCTAGGTGCACTCAATGGGTTACAACGAGGAAGAGTTTTGACCAAGTGGTGGAGGGACAAAACGAGCGGATGATTTATGTACCAGAGGTTACCAGAGGCAAGCCTTCTGAACTGTTTGACGGAGCGCGTGCGACAACACCGGCTAACTGAATCAGTAATGTTCCCAACTTATTTCCTCCACACCTCGTAAATTACTTATAGGCTTGCCGCTCTGATATTTGACAGATGAGTTCTTTGCTTCTCGGAAAAGAAAGGGGCATGGATAGGATGCGCAGGGTTTAAGTGGAGTTAGGGTTTTCCAACTGTCCGCTTGCCACAAGTCCTCTATCTTCTCATCTGCTCCCCCCACCCCCTGTCTCTTGCATG
>UYRU01042548.1:4316-15490 GCA_900617775.1 Dibothriocephalus latus | reverse complement strand
GGCTTGAGAGTTCGACTAACCACTTCCTCTAGTCATCGCAATTCCAGTTCGGCCAGTGTTCCTGATATTGGTGTGGCCGTTGAGTTTGTCGAATTAACAGTAGTTCCTCAGGGAGCGTTTCTGCAGCAACAGAGGACGATAGGTGGCAAGGCACTAGTCATAGTTTCGTTTACCCCATTTAAAGTCGATGATTTCGAGCTCTATCTGAGCCCCTCGGCCTGGCCAATATAGGCTTGATAGTCATTGAGTGTCTTAGAGCCTCTGCCCTCATCCTTACCGTATGAATAGAGTTTTAGTGGATATCGATTCTGCTCTATCATTGCAATATTTTCTGGACAACAATCCCACATGATTGGATGAACCTGCGAACATAGCTCTGTGTGCAAATGTACTATGCGTACACATCCATACACAGGGTAACAAATAGTGATCTTTCTTTAAAAACCAAAGTATTTTATTAAATTTCTGACGTTTTCCCAAAATACAGATATTTCACAATAGTTGTTTATTTTGGTTTACAATTAAGTCTGCCAGAGTGTCGCTGACACATATATCTAACCAACAGAACAAAAGGCAGAAAGGCAGTCGTAAGCCCTGTATCTGAGACTATTCGTTGGCATTTAAAGCCTTCAATAATAGGATATCCAAGTGGCTAAGTCCGATTCTTAAATTAAAAATATAAATTTTGGTAGGCAACTTCGATAAGGGTGTTAAAGTCCGAAGTACAAAGTCCTTATAATGCATATTCCTAAGACTGTTATGAAGCAAGAACTGCTGCGAACTAGAAGGCCTGCTTAACTCACTTAGTAGGATGCTTACTGAAGGCAATCGCCTCAAATTATACTTACTGCTCTCAAGCTTTTTACGAGCTTAACATATAAATAAAGCATTTTTATGACATTTGTTTCAAATTCATATTATAACTGTCGTGCTTATTAACGGTTTTGTGAATATTCGTTCTGCTATGTGAACACAAACAGCCACCCAGTCTCTTGTAATTGAGGGTGTGACCTTTGAAAGCCTTTATGTTAGTTCCAGGATCAAATAGCTTATTCCTATATATAAAGGCACATCGAAACTTAAGGTCGTGATATTTTAAGTGGAATGTCAAGTATATCAGAAGTAGACTAGTTCGAATTTTCAAGAGCCTTTGCTAACAAAATGTTAGCGAAAATCGCTCCGCAGGGATTAGTTCACGTATTGTTACATCGAAACTTACGGCACACAGTGATCTTCTTAAACTGGACAACAGAGAAACACTGTTATTGTGACATTCGGCTGAAAAGAAACTCCAACAGGCGCGACGCCATTCTTTACTGAATTTCTTTCATTTTCTAAATACAGAAGTGCAAGACCAAAAGGTGACTGGTGCTATCCATGAAACTTGAAACAAATGCAACCTTCTGCTTTGATTAAGTATTCTTAATTAAAAAGGTCAACCACTCCAGACGAAATTGTTCACACGCTACAGGCGAATTCCCAAGCTCATTCAGAAATCGTCACTTCGAAAAAACGCAACCAATACAATCCATGCAATCCTGTTGGAAGACATCTACCCATCAGAAGGTTGATACATGAAAATTCAAGAGGTATGTCAGCTACATCGGTCTAATGTAAAATGTCTCCCCATTCTGCATAGAAAAAGCTAAATGTTGGAACATTTAATTTCCTCGGCAATGCATGTGCGAGCTCTTAGGTAGCGTTCGTGCTAGGATTACGGTATGCCAAATGATTTTATTTGAACCTGAACTGCATTATTGATAATAAAACTACAATACTACTGCCTTGGCAGTTCACCAAATATACTGTTTATGCATGCCTATAATCAACAGTATGAAAAATACCATATAATAACTGCGGCAGTCTAATTAAAGCAATTTTTTAGAGAAACTTGGTACCGTTAAATCAGTGATTGTAACTCGAAACATGCGACGCCTAAGATGAATTTATCTAATTTTCTCGGATGTAAAGTCTCAGGTGGCATCCTGGATCAATTATACTTGTACTAAGAAAAAGACGACTCGATCGCTGGGACAACACTTTATTTCGTCTGACGTTTCGAGATCCGTCGCGAATTATTCATCAGAGACATAAACAGAAAGAGGTAGCAGAAACCGTAGCAATAGCAGACAGTAGTAAACCCGTTTTTGCTACTGTTTTCTGCTAGCGTCTCTGAGGATGAATCCGGGACGGATCTTTAAACGTCAGGCGAATAAATGTATTGCCCCAGCGGTCGAGTCGTCTTCTCAATTACTTACTGGGACTCGCATGTTCGCCTGTCTACTTGTACTTTATATTTGTCGTCATTTTTTCAGTAATAACCGCATTCGAGCGCTATCAGTCCTTCCACATTACGGATATAATGGATTTTATATCTGATAAAATTTGAAAATGGAAATTTGAGTGGGGATTTAACAGAAATTTCAGGTTGCTTATTTTGTTCACTAGGTTGGCTTGAGGTGCAAAATGCTAAGTGCAAGAAATGAGATGTGTTTAAGTTTGTATTCTTTGAGAAAATAGGGGCGGAATTGGGCCAAATCCAATATTTTTTGATATCCAAGGAATCTCTTACCCTATTGAACACTGCGTATTGAACTATAAAAGAACATTTATAAAGACCAGAACCCTTATAATTATATCAGTTTACAGGACAGACTGTTTTGAGTTGCGTTCATGAAATTGGGGTAAGCACATGCAAGCTAACACCTTATTGTGGAAAAGGAGAGTAAAGTCTGTCTAAAATTTGTTTCAACCAATCTACATTTAGCGCCATTAGGATAAATAGTATATTTATAGGACCGCAAGTTGTTTTACTACGCTGAAAATACTGACCGTAGTTGGCTGCATGTAAAATATTGCGAAATATCGTAGTTCTATCTGCAACGCATTAAAAGGTCCCCGACCAAACATTTTTAATATGTGGAAGAGAACCGACGAAAATAAGAGCTTGAAACAGAAAAGTGTCATGTTTAGGAATATTGAAACATACATTATGTCCCTAGGCTGTTGTTTTGCAAGCAAACAACGCTGAATAGAAATAAAAATCTGTCGGAAAATACTCCGGTATACACACAAATGTAAGTTCTTCCCTTTTTTGCAGAGAATTTATCCCCAATTTTTAAGGCAGTCAAAAAACAGGTCAAAATTTTCCATTCTGATCATGACTTCTGCTTCAAAAAGATAAACTACACAGATACAAACATATTCAAATTTATCAGTCAGTAACCGGCATGTCCACATGTAGGTTTACGAAATACGCTGATCCCGTGACGTCCGTATCGGCACAATCAAGTGACAATTTCCCTGAATTAGTCCAGCGTATCGCCAGGGAGATAGAAAAAACAAAAAAACTGGACACTTTTAGCGTGCCATGTGCTCTCTGCGCTCCAGTGCTGTTCTGACTCAACGATGATTTATACTGCGCGCAATGTGAAGGCATACTTATCCGAAAATGTAACTAACACTCTTTTTAACTCATTGTACTTATGCTTCTTTGTTTAGAAGGTCTTTTACATGAGCAGCCTACCGTTACACTTAAAAAATTAAGGTTTCTTACTAGTCCCGATTTTCACTTGTACAAATATTCTGCTTTTTTAAATAAACTTTTACTTTACCACATAATATTACTTGATAAACTACAATGTGTCTTCTTTTTTGTTAGCATCTTTTCCTTTATACGTTAATCCTTTTGGTGAGGTCGCTTGATGTATTGTTAAGTGCCGGCAATGCTGCTGTAAAAATCCTTCGATATTTTCAGTTGTTCCGTCTACTATAGTATCACAGCGGCTTCCTTGATTTGACGCCTATTATAACCTCGGTTTACGCTCTGTGATCGGCCCTAAAGTAGAGTAGAAATGGGTTATGAAGGGAAGTATCACGCACTTTCAAATAGGATTTGATTTCCCAAATCGCATTTTGCCTTAATATGACCAACATACCTTCATGCGTTATTTTGCCAAAGATTCACAATGCACTAACATTCAGTAATTTGAAAGAATTTTTGAATAACCCGCCAGGGAACTTGAAATCTTCGATAAAAAAACGGCGTAGAAATAGGTTGACTTTGCTAAATATACGTGACTCTAAACCAAGGCATATCAAGTACGGGTAGGCGACCATTTTCGCCGCCTTTCACGTTTCTGGCAAATTGCATTTGGAGACAGCTTTTAAAATCCTGCTTGCCACTCTTGTTAACCAATTCGCCATCCACAACCGTATTTGAACTGAGAAAACCGGAAGTAAGTATAAAAATGTTTCCGGTAGTTGTAGTTTTGATGCAAACGTTACTAAATGATTTTTGCGCGTACCGAATGCCATTAAGTACAGCGCCGGATGTGGTAATGGGTCTGCTTAGGATTTTTTAGTTGGCAATGGAGTTTTCTAAAAATTGTACTCTTTAAGCGATCCGATAAAACGAGAAGTCCGAAAATATTTATATGGAGATCATCTCTTGTAAGAAGATTCTGTCAGACGTTTAATGCGGCAGATGTGGCCACACTGTCAGGAGAGCCTGACCGACGTATGTGATTGCTTTAAAATTAACGGGAAACTTAAATGCACCCAATACACCTACAAGCATTAATAGCACCTAGAATACGAATAAAAATATGTATTCAGAAGCACAACACATCATGGAGGCAAGCTTCAAGTGGAAACATACATATACTTTTCAAAGACTCAGATCTTATGTTTTCTCAAAAACACTGAATGACTGGCTATAATGAATGCATGCAAAAATTAAATCGGCAATAATTACGGGGAACATAAACGGTTGGTCACAGTTCATTAATTGTTTTGCCAAGAGGAAGGCTACAGAGCAGGGCTGATGGTGTCTGTGCAGACTGATGTGCTGCGATCAATGGAAAAACCTAATTTATTGGACTGACTTTTCGGATTTTTTCTCTTATCTATCATCCGTTGATTGCAAATCCATATGAGGTATGCGAAAAAGCTAATTTTACTGTTACCCATCCTTTGTTGGTATTTATAACATTGCATTTCAAATAAAGAGATTTTTACTGAAACGTATTATGGATTCCGTCTGTGTAATTTAGTATATATTTGTACCATATTCGAACGAATTTAGCTAATAGCATAAACTGAAGAACAGTTTATTGCTTTTGAATATTTGTTTACGAAATAAGCCTCTACACGTTTGCGACATAATCTAGAACGGCACATTTCTCACTTATGCTGCGAGCATTTTTCTCCCAATCATCTTTTTTTGGTTGGCTTACTCATAAACTTTGTTTCTGTAGCTCATTTTAAATTACAGCATCTTCAATCTTTTTCATCTAAGTGCTTATAAAACAAATAACTGATTAGAAAAACCACTTAAAACGTTTTTTGATAATGAACACGTGACGGATTGACGGCTGACCTGAGGAAAGAGCAACTTTCGTTGAAATGGGGCATTAAGTTGGTGTTTCAAATTAGCCGGTGGCTGATGGTTGAAATAACTTACCCTACTTATTCTGGGCCCCTTCACAGTCGAAAAAGCATACAAACCCTCTGATTTTACTAAGAAAGAGAGTACACATTGGTGAGCAAAATAAGGCCTTTGGATCAGAGAAGTTGACTTACTTTGAGGTTGTCGAAGGCGTGAACCCTAGAAATAACTCGTAGAATCCCGGACTGAAACGATTTTTAACAAATATAAAGTAAAAACACTGTGATGCTCTTGCAATGATCCCTAGACGGGAAGAATTCTTTCCTGTCAGAATTGGCAGGCAGAAGACAGTTTTGAGTGCATTTCAGCTTTTTGGCTAAGATTAATGTTCACCCATTTTTAAGAAAAATATCATCAGGCAAATTAGTCAGACAGCAATGATGCAACTGGAACTGTCTTTTTTGTTCACTGTTAACTTTATCAGGATAAAGGGTGAGAATTAAAAATGCTATCTTCCACAAAAACGCAAAAGGAACGCGGCATGTATGATTTCCGGCAAATGTTTCGTCAAAACGATCCACGCTTGGACTTTGAAAGTACAACAACATACAGCATAAATGAATAATTAAATAAAATATATTGGATCAATAATGCATTGCTACATCCCGACGACGCCATGCTATTCCAGATGTTAACGTGGCAGAGTGAATATATAACAGTATTAAAGTATTCTTGTAACATAAGCAGTCCATTGCTTTGTTAATTATGCAAGCTATGGACATATGCTCTTTTCGTTCCGCATCATCTGTGTCCTCCCATGGGGCTGATCAAAAGATAAAAAGCCTCTATTCCTTGCGTATTAGAGCGTATAGAATTAATCAGCAGTACAGCAGCAATACAAATATGGTTTTCAAAACACGCGAACTCATATCTACAGATACTTATTGCCATCTAAATGCAGCTCGTAAATTATGGTTGCTTACAAGGAGCCAGAAACTGTAAACTTTCTGCTACTGTTTTTTTCGGAACTTGCACGAAGTTGCCTAACTAGGTAAGCCGTGTCGCAATGTTAACAGACAGTTGCTGAATAAGCAGTCAGATTTCTTTATAAATCATCGGTTAGTGAGTATGCTTGCCCATATTCACTTCCACATTGGAAAGTTCCTATCAATACGGTAGAAGCATTAATAAAATTGTAAAAAGACGGGAGTTGCTGTCGCTCTTCTGTTCTATGATTCACCTACTCCTTATATAATTATACACCAAGTGTTTGTAGAGGGGTTATGACAAACTCCAGCAGAGCTGCGTGCTAAAACTTCAAGCAAATAATATGTTCATTCGTTGCTGGGAAATCGGCGTAAATATGATCTTGCAGAATAGTCCTCGCACAAATCTGAAATAAACCTATCTTTCGGACCAAATTGTTTTCAAGAATCATAACATGCATGACAGAAGAAAAATAAAAACAAAAAATACTCAAGGAAAATATAAATTTATGCTTACGAGGGTCACTGGTAAAAGAAAGTAACAAACCGCAAACAAAACACACTCAACAACTCTGCAAGAAATGTCAGTAGTAGTCTCTGATGAATTTTTTTGTGTTGCCGTTCGATGTGCTTTTTAAATAATAGATATAAACCGAAGTTGTCCTGGCCTGAATAGCATTTATCTGACAGTCTACAGAGCATAAGACATTTTCCCTCCAAAAACAAAAGATGTTGTCATCGGAACAGCATATATACAGCATATATCCTCTCTCATGAAAAGTGAAAAGATATTATGGGATGTGCTTTTGATTCAAACTAGTATGCGGATTTTTATAACTATGCAGCTTTATCCCAAATATTTCAGTAACATCAGGACACGCGAGTTAGCCGGCATTTTTTGGCATCCCGGAAACAACATACTGTTAACAATTACTACTTACGTAGTTTGTGTTATTTTCAGTAAATTTTGATGCTTTGATAAATTTATATGCAGAAGGGCATTACCAGCAAAGACAGGGGACACTAGGAAGGCGTTTTGTGCCTTGTTAGGCGTCATCGGCTAGTGATACCAACCCCAGTGTGGCCGCTTAAATTGCTGCCACACCGAGATTTGAATTCGCGATCTCTCCCGTCAGGGCTAACGTCCTAACAGTTAAGCTACGAGCCCACGGTCTAGCTGGTATTAGATCGGGAATAAACAGTGGCATAGACGCGTACAGCAATCTGCCAGAGGACCCATTCGTCCCCCATATTGCCATTAGAGATACGCGTACACCAATGTGTCAGAGGACCCACTCGTCCCTCCATATTGCCTTTAGAGTTCTCTCTCGAGCCTCCACCGCAAGGCGGCTAGGATATAGGCAGAAGGACATTATATATATATATACATCATATATCATTTAAGGGAAACACACGCATAAACTTCCTTCCTTGCACTCTCTTTACTTTTATTTTTTGATTTTGTAAACAACGTAGCTCGTTATTATAAAAACATTTTAACTATAAGATTTTCTATGATGGCAAAATGTCACTTAGGGTATACTGTATCCGTAGATTGATTCACATTGTCATTGTCTACGTACAGTGAAAATATGCGTGCCACACTTTATTTTTCGACCATTAGGAAATTTGTGATTTTCATCAGACATAATTTATACATCGAGTAGTGTAAATGTCATTGTAGTGGCCGATAGGTCTCAGAGTTTTCCTGCAAATTTAAAGTTTTAAAAATGCAATAAAGTCATTTTTGAAGTATAAAATTCGAAAAGAGCTTCCCTTTTTATGAACCCTGTACAAGAATGTATATATTTTTTCATATTTTTCACAAAAGGTATTTGCATTCACAAGGGTGTCAAAAGCCAATGTTAAAAATGCATACTACTTTAATAGCCACTTTGTACGACGTTTCGCCTTTGAATGTCTTCAGATAGAAGCTTATTAAAAATCGGGCGTCGTATCATTACTGAAATGTCTTAGGAATAGGCTGAATCATATCCAGTAATAAAACCCTAATTAGGTAATTGATTTAGACAGCAGACGCCTTTTCGAATTCGGTGAACGTTTTATGCACTAGAACGTCCGCTGAACTCTCGCTAGGAAAAATTATAGGCGCTAGAAAAAGGAATATTATCGTTTGGTTCTGACACGTAAAGTACGCAAAGCTTTCACTTAATCGCATTCCATTACATCGAATCGTTTGCTTAAACAATATTTTGATGATAGCTCGTACAAATTATGTTCTGTGGAAATGTTAATTTAGGTTTTTTGGAACCCTTTGCTCTTAAAAGGCATTTGGCATCTAAATAACCGGTAGTGTTTACGGTGAATACTGAACAGTAAACGTTTTATAATGCTAGTTTCTTCAAAGGCTGTGTGTCAAATTGAGACGCCATTGAGAAGACTCACTACCTCTCTACATTTCATCATAAACAAAAAGTTCAAACTTTGGGACCCTCCTGTATAACTGGCTGACACATTGATGATATTAAGGGTCGTTGGGCCACTTTAATGTCTAATACCTTAACTACCAAATGATGAACAAAGTCTTCCTTGATTTTAAATATTAATGCTCAAGTTAAGTGCGCGTTATATAGTTTTGCTTTCATTTTTCTGCCTATTTTGTGTGGGTTTATAAAATGCAAATACAAATAAGCTCAATACTATAAGATGTTATCAATAAATTAATGACATACAGAAATATATAAATTTTGTGTAGGCGCCGTTTTACTAGTGATACAATCACATGCCAAAAAACAGTAAGTCTGCGTTAAGTAAAGCGATAAACGTACTTTCTGACACGTGAAATGTCGCTTTAATGTAACGTTGAAAAAGGGCATTAAGAAGCACTATGTTGAGTAAAAAAAATAACACAATAATAATCGGGCATAAATAGTTGGGCAGTCAAGATAAAATGTGTTTTAGATTAAGTCCCTTGGTACATCAAACTTGTGGTACAATAGCGAGCTACAAGTTAGAGGAAATTATTCAAAGCTGGCACATATATTTTAGATGACATGTAATACCTTAGAATTATTTATTTAATAACGTAGAGCGGAGAGACATGTTCTATTATACTTAGGTGACTTGCCTAAAGTCTGCATTGTCATTTCCCTACCACAACTAAGTATGTCGATTCCTCTTCACGCGAACATAGACAGATCGACAGGAACGCATAAAGTAACTTTTACGATAACCGCAGTACCTAAAATACTGTCTTTATTGTGTTTTGTGATATTCGGGTAAGCTAAGTCTCTGCTTTTAGCGATTGAGCGAACAATTGATTGACAATTGACAATTTCAACACGGTTCCTGGCTCAGAGCAGAACACTTCAAATGTTTACTTCTTCGTGTATTGTGAGGATCACGTTTCCGTCCTGCACTTCCGGACATTGAAAAACGGAAGAGATCTGGTGAAGAATGACGTTGTATTTGCATGTAGTCTCTTTTACAAATTATGAAAAATGAACGCAAATTTTGCAATGGCAATCTTGCAATATAAAAGTTAAAAACATCGATATGCTTAGTCTGTTGATGAATACGTGCGTAAACAAGTTCTGACGAAGCGACGTCCGCTACAATTTTATTTTCATTGAAATAATGGCTGAACTATTAACAGGGATCACTGGAAAGCTGAATTACTCTTCTTCTTATATCAGTGGCTTTCTATTACAAATATTATCACCTCATGTTGCAATCTCTTCTTAAATATCGAGCTAGGCAATCTGGTGCTGCAGCTGAATAGACACTATGGTTGGGCGCCATGGCAACTTTGTAGCTAAAAATGAAAGTCACGATGATAGTTTCAAAATGAACGTTGAAAGGTGAATCTCGCTGACTACCAATGACAACTTTACCATCTTTCATGATTTATATACAATCTATGACCTTACTGATACAAAGTCTTGATCGAAGCTCCGGTTAGTAGCTGAGTGTGCATTTGGTCCCCTTATTATGATCTGCTGGGTGGTTTCGGTACTTAGAATTATCTGTTACATAGATTATGTCATTCGCTGTGGGTCACATTCATCACAAAACATCACCATTTAAACACTCAGTCAGTGAAAACTACTTAATGAGTTCGATCAATTAGCATACAACCTACACAATGCGTAGAGTACAAGATGAAGGGCGTACTATTTGGCCAAGGTTTCCCTCGTCCTGTCATGTATTAATCTTGCAAGTTATCGAAAATCGGTAACCACAGGCACAGGATGTTTAGCTGTTGGGCATTTCAAGCGAAACCATCATCTTTGATTACCGAAACCCTTCTTCGGTGACTAAATGACGTTGTTTGGTGTCGCTAAATGGACATCACAATCGACTTTTTTGTGAGGACGAAAACGGTTTCGACGCTAATCAAGAGTTATATCGCCAGACTCTGAATACGAATACACATGTGTTTCCATTAAAATCCATGCATGCTGTTTACTGAGGGGACCGAGAAGGAGGAGAAAGAAAAGTAGCCAAGGAGAGTGAAGAAGAAGAGTAGGAGGATGGGTAGGAAGCCTCGCGTGAAAAAATTTCAAAACACTGTAATGGAAACCATACTTAAGCTAGTACCTTTTCATTTTTCAGGCACCTCTTTTTAAAATCTACATACCGACTGCATCACTCTAGATTCCACAATTCAACCGTGTGCCAGTTTTGTTAATCCATTCGCAAAACTGTCAAGTGGCAATTTGTATTTCTAATGACATTCTGTCATCGTCAGTTTTTGTGTGCTATCCCTGTTTCCCTGTTTTGCCTAGAATTTCGTCGACCAAATTTACACTGCAATCTCGTAAAAGGTCAACGCTGTG
>UYRU01042545.1:16111-26344 GCA_900617775.1 Dibothriocephalus latus | reverse complement strand
CGTGAATGCCATGCTTCCTGCAGCAGGCGTGAAGTTAGGTCGTCCGGCTGACCCAGGATTCGCACGCGTTTGAAGTCGAAGCCTTGCAGTGGCGCGGATGCCTGAGCGGTCATCAAGGAAAGCCTGTCTTTCCGTCGCAAGGCGAGTTCGGGCTCGTGCACTCTCGAGGGAGCCCGTTTACTGGTTTCACCAAACTATTTGGCTGGACCACAAAGACCGTCGATTCAGTAAATAACATCGGATTTTTGGTTAACGTGTATTGGCTCTTTAGGCTACATAAGTTATCTTCGGATTGTCGTTTCCGGTCTGTGAGGGACGCCAATCCCAAATTTACTGACCAGTCGAGCGAATTCTTCGGATACACCAGCAATGTATTGCTCTCCAACCTGTGTGTTCTGGCTGTGCCGTTGGTTTCCTTCGTTTGGCTTCTCATCTGGTAGCTGCTCACGGATCGCCGCCAGGGCAAGTCTTCGAATTCAAACGCGTGCGAATATTGGGTCGGTCGGACGACTGAACTTCACGCCTGCTGCAGAAAGCATTGCATTCACGCGCGGATGCAATTAGTATTCCTGATACCTATCTCGCTTTGCGCGAACAGATCGAGAGCAGAGGTGAAGGTCACTCCTGGCAGATCTGAAATAAGTATGCGGTGAACTGTACATATTTTCGTCCCTTGACAATGTGCTCGCATGAGAGTTCGAAACGTCGGACAAATAAACCACTGACCCCAGAGAACGATTTACAATCTTCTATTCAGTTACCTGAACCTCGCATATTAGCTAAACTGATGTTTATGCGAATGAGCATAAGGATAGTGCCAGGCACACATTGGTTGGTAGAAACCTTCGCAGCGGACTGACGAGTCAGTAGAAAACCTGAGTAGCATGCGTCCGACACCCGTAAAGGCAGTTCTGCGACTTTCATTAAATGTTGAACATGAAGCCAATTTTTGCTTAAATTTGGATTAACTTATCCAAAGTCTGTATGCATCTTTGCGCCATTCTGTATTTTAGGTTACGTGCCTTGGTATAATACAAGTTAACATGGGGGGGTCTAAGGAGCAGTCATCACGTCCAGTTCGACGAGTTGGGATGAACGTCCAGGAGGTCACGGCCGGCACTCCAGCCTTTAAACGATTAGCGCACAAGCGGTCAATTATCCTTCATAGGGGATTTTTAAATCAACGTTTCCCAGGTGCAAATTTAAAGATAGCAATAACAGCAACATTTATTGGATCCATGGCATTACGAGAGAGCTCTTCAGTTGCTGCCTCTCATTGCGTAACGTGAATAACATAAGTGAAAATACTAATTGAATTCATACAGAAAAATCAATACAAACACAAGGTCATAAGAAAGGGCCAAGAGGCAAATCAATAACATAAAAAGTTAAAACGCGATGGTCAGAAAAAACGGGGAAAGACGTCTGAGGTAACAATTTTGGAGGGGAAATGTGTAAACAGAGAGCCAATATTACCAAGGCAGAGTTAGGTTCACTACAGGCTCCAGCTGTTTACATAGATCGGGTCTGAACCGTGGTATGTAGTCTGCCTCCAGGTAGCGTAAGGTGCGAGTTGTTCTTGCTCGAACAAGTACTCGGAAAGACGTTATGGGGTCAACAGAATGACCCATGTCTAGCAGACGTTCAGTAATCGATGACCGGGGAATTCTGTTTTCGTGTTTCATCAACCAGCTAGGTAAATGCTCCTTAGCTCCGGTGGCCAATTGCCGTTGCGTTCGCCCTCTGTGCTTGCATCCTAATATGCATGTAAATTCTTAAAAACAGTTTGAAGTGGCGCGCAACGGCAAGGCATCCTTCGCATGAGGGATTGGTAAAGGCTTTGTTTGATTGCAAATTATAAGATCGGCAGCATAGTACGTCCTTCTAATGGCATTGAAAAGGCGTCGTTTGATAGTATTTAGTATGTTATCGCCCTTAACGAGCAAGGAAATGAAAACGGGCTTTTTGGTGCTAACTATTGAGTCAATTTAGGTCTTAGAGGTTTACTATATTTGTCTATGAACTGACTTGGATATTCTCGCTTCAATAAGATGTCTTTAATGTTAGCTAATTTATCATCCAATATATCCCTAGAACAGATCTTTTTGGTCCTCTGGAAAAGAGTTTTAACATCTTTTGTTATAGATTTGCCTCTTGGCCATTTTTTTATGACCTTGTGTTTGTATCGATTTTTCTGTATGAGTTAAATGAGTATTTTCTCTTATGTGATTCACGTTACGCAATGGGAGGCAGCAACTGAAGACCTCTCTCGAAATGCCATGGATCCAATAAATCTTACTGTTATTGTTATCTTTAAACTTCATGGGGGAGTCGTTAATTGTCATAAGTGCGTAGTAGTATAGCGATGTACCCTTACAAATACTGCAACTTCCTGTATTGCTTTTGCCTACAAGGGAGGATCCGCGAGAGATTTTGAAACGTCTGGCGACCTAAATAATTGTCCCAGCAATCACATCTATTCGTTTTTTAGTACAACTGGCAAGTCCGGTCATATGAGGTCTGACCAACGACCGCGCACGTTTCTAAACAGACTATACTTTTTCAACTCCTTTCAGTTCTTACAAATTCAAATGATAAATCACAGGTGGTCCGAACACAGTTTACGCCTTCTGACCGCAAAAAATAATTTATCTTGACAGGCCTTGTCGCGTGTGATGGTAGTTCAGCCGTCGGCTTTGACAAGCCAATTTGGCGCAACGACTGAGATTTACGCACGAACCAGATAATCATGTAGGTAAATGTGTGCGTCATCTAGCACACTCTTTTTCACATCACACACCTGAAACTAATTTCAAGACAAAGTTAGTAATATCAAAATCGGGAGACAGCGCATGCGGCTGGTGCGGACGTAGCGTCTCTAAACGTGTCCTTACACCCCCTGGTCTTTACACAAGGGAACAAGACTTCCTAGCAGATGGGAGGTGGGCTGATCGGAGCTCCACTGCCTGCGAGTGTCATAAGTACTTTATAATTCCTAAACAAAATCCGGACCTAAAACTTAATTAATTTTGACAGAAACTGATAGCCTGCCATACTGTGTTTAACCTTGTTTACGATATCGCTCGTGAGAACCTCGAATGTGTCGTGACGCTCGGCGTAATCTGCCTGAACTGCCACTTCGTATAGAGACCGCATTCTCGCAATAAAGTTCAAGTGTCTTTCGCAATCACCATGAGAAGATGAGAAATCTGGCAAGCTCCTATTCCCATCTGTTATGCTCATTAGTTATTACGGAGCTACTGACACAGTTAAAAGATATTGCAAAATTAGTTCATTATGGCATAGATTGTTTTCCTATTAGGCGGGGCACGTCTCCCAAACTTCAAGACAGAGTTGGATCCTGCAAAAAGTCAGCCTGATAACACTAAATAGCACCATGCACCATAAGCTAATCACTTCATTTCGCAGACTGGGAGTGTATCCTGGCTGCCAAATTCTTAAAAAGTACAGAGATGCCGTATTATAGTATACTATTTACAGGCCTGAGTAAGTATGATTACTAGAATTAGCACTTTAGCATGGGCACGCACTTCTAGCAGTAGTTTCGTAGTTCGAACATAGTAGAAACGGACACAGCTGGACGGCTAGATTTGAGAGAGTAGAAACTAAGGCAAGCTCTGCTGTACTCAGGGCCACAAACATATGTTTACTCGGCATAGTCAAAACCCAGATTCATACTCCTTGTTTGGATCAAGGAGGTATGAGCCCCAACGCCGGCTTTAATCAGCGTCTGTGTTAGTACCGGTACTACTACCGTGCAGCTACGTTGCTAGCTAAAATTAGTAGAAATAGGAGTAGCCGTATACGTCTCGGCCTCCTTGAGCCTTTCATGACACCTACTGAATAGCAGTGAGCAAAAATAGTGTGGTAGTTCCCGCGCAAAGTTTGCCGTCATCAAAGACTAAGTTAGACGGTGTTTTTTGCTTGCACTGGCAAAAGCGGTCAGCACAGGGTACCATTCGGTCTGTTTGACGCCAGGCGAAGGTAAAGAAAGCGGATGACACCAACTACGTCCGCTTTTTACTATAACCTACCCCTTAACACTGTCACCTTCTGTACCATCCTGTTGCTGCACTTCAGCGAATTTGATCATCGAACACAGACAGAGAAAGCCTCGTCTACAAAATTTTGCGATGCAAATCTACTCACCTCTGTGACAAATGTTCTCTTCAATTTTGCATTTTCTGCCGTGCATGCAAATGAAGGCGGCGTCTGCGGAGGAGGAGTCATCGGTTCGGTTAAATTGCTGCAGCAGGTAACACATGCCCGTCCGGCGTCGGTGTACAAATGCAATGGCCTGGCAGACCGGCGTCTCCATACAGGATTCGCGACACTGACCATGCGTAACATGACGTTCCAGTCGAAAAACACGGCCCGGAGACACTGCAGGTGACCCATCTGGCGAGACCGCTACTTCGTCAAAGCATTCATGGCTTGCTAAAAAGAAGAAATAAAGGCAGTCCCATCAACAGCCCAGCAGATTATGCATCTCTTACTTGTCTGTTTTTTGCTTCTGAGTTCCCTATAAAGAATTGGCATTCTTTCCAAATTCACTTGTGTGCGTGGGTCATGTATTTAATCCGGTTAAGTTAAATGTATTTGAAAGAAAACAGGTCGGCCCATTTGAATTCCTTTCTTGAGGTTGCCAAGGTGATGTCGATTGGGAAAAAGCGTAAGCCTGTGCATCGAAAAGTGCTATCTTGCCACATAAGCCTCATTTGCAGACAGTCAAAAAGGTTAAGAGCAGTATAATCGTCATTGTAAACCACGCACCCGTTGGTCACATACAAGAAGGTGTTATATGTGTAGCCCCCAAAGACAAGTTCTGATTTCACAGTTTTGATATATGTGCTCAGGCGTGAAAGCATTTACATGGCTCCATATTTCGAGTTGAGTCTTCGCCTAGACAGATGTCGTAACTGTGCAGGAAGTAAGTGGATTGTCAAAGGTTCCTGTGAAACCTAGCGAAAATGGTGGGTCATCATCACGCCAATGGTGAAAGAAGAAGAAGGTGATGAAATTCCCATATGCAACGACCCGGACATAGACTTACATACCACTCTGCGAATTGCAACAAAAGCCTCAACCGATCCTTGTGGTCCTTGGCCACGCGGCCCGTAAAGTCCTTCCTAATGGCTGTCCATAATGGACTGCGAAGGATCGTGGTGGGGCCTTCTGTTTCGTCACTTGGTCGGCAGACTCGGTAACCGGCAAGGGCGTATGATGGGCGCATCTGCGACACTTCAGTGATGTTCTCGTGACCTCTGCGATCTTCTCCTCGTGTGACCCTTAGGATATTGACAAAAACGGCGATGGGCTTCTCCTGACATGCTTCAAAGACTCTCAGCAGCAAGCCATCCGATTATGCATACACCTTACTCCCCATGGGCGACAGGTTTTTCTTAAAATCCCTCAATGGCATTCAGTTCTAGAACTTCCGAACAATGCCTGAGGAGTTTTTGCACGGTCTGCTCTTTTTACCCAGTTCCATTAACTGACAACGCCACTCCTTTGCAATGTTTTGCTAAACTAATGTATTTCATAGCTGCTCTGTACCAGTAGGGAATTCAAAGGCATTTACCTACATTTCCCTTAATAAACCTGACATGACCAACGATTATTTTGGGATCTGCTAATTAGACAAAGCATGGCAACTGCGTCTGGTAAGCAGTGCACCCCTGAAATCCTTAAAAGATTTATTTTCAAGCATCCTATGACAGTCAGCGCATTACTTTTGTTGCACATACGACCTGTTTTATTGAGGCCAGCAGTTATACTCATCACACTCACAGACTGTACATGTTCGAGAAAGACTGGAACAGCTTCTTTTTGTGCTTACTTTTCGGAAAGTGTGGTTGGCCTACAACTTGGAAGAATACACGTACAAAATGGACGAGGAATGCTGAGCGAGTCGACGTCAGGCTGATCCATCTTCTTCGTATGCCTTTTTATGGATATGTGGGGGGAGGCGCGGGAGTAACCTTGGGCAGTTGGCTAAACTTGTGACCTCAAGAACGCGATTTTTTTTCTGTTGGAGCAATTCTAAGATAAAATGACTTACTCCTGATGCAGATTCCAAAGCCATCAACGGGCATCGTTGTCTGTCTTTCTAAACCAGAGCCAGGGCAAGATTGTCAGCTCGAATTCAAAAACTATTTATAGATATAGCCTGATGACAATCTGACCGTAGTGAAAGAAAAAGTGTCATCAGAGCATAAAGGCGTAGCTGCGGATCAGCCAACCCCAACCGAGACGAAAAGCCCTAAAAAGCAGCTGTCAGATCTGACAAGACTCCACCAAAATGAAGAGGTGAGATGAAAAAACTGCCATTAGCCCGAGGCGGAATTGTCCAACATGCCGCTTTCGTCTTTTGCTTGGCGACGATGAGCCAACGTTTGCAAAATCCCTCAGGTCACACCGTCTTTGAGCTCTATTTAAAACGTTGGATCAATTTACTTAAAACCTACCGTGGTTTCCTCCACAGTAAATTTATTCTGTTTAACTACTTGAATTTATTCATAAAACAACTTTCAACAGAGGTTATGCATTGGCTACTGTTAAGTTTAAAAAAAAAGGTGGAAACCTGGATTTATATTTCATTTAAATGATTTGTTCTCCTGTCATAGATGTCGCTGGCAAACCATGAAGGCGAAAGGATCAAGACATTTTATGGAAAAATAAGTTGATCTATACAAATACGTGACACGTTTCTTTGCTATGGATTAAACTTTTTCAGATGAAGATGGTGTCGCGACAATTAGCAACTCAGACTTGGACTGAAAAACGATCATTGAATTAGTACCGATCCTCACCAGTAATCGTGATAGCTTTTCAGTATGCGCTGGCTCGTGGACGTCGATCGATAAATACTGCACTACGTATTTCTCAACTACTCTAATCGCCGGTTGCTTTTGATAATGGGTTATACTGATAAACCGAAATATTTGACAAATAGGCATATCGTTACACTGATCGTATCTTGTTTTTAATTAATTTTAGATGGCTCGAACTAGGTATGGTAATTGATTTATTTGTAAAATTAAAATATTTTAAACTAAAATTAAATTAAATCTAAAGTTATTTATTTATTCTGCTGACAGTCAGGGATATTTCTGTTTCGGAAGTACGGACACCTAAGAAATACTCAAAAATATAAAACTCCCTTCAACATTGGCAGGACTTTGCCAATTATAGAAGAAATAAAATACCGGAAACATTATAAACCCACCAGGCTGGGTAACAACTTTTTTCCTAAGAAGCAAATTCAACCTCAGTACCCAACCTACTAAGGCCAAAGTGCCCTTCGCTCATATAATGCAGTCCACTTAAAATGCTTCGGTAACTCGTTCTCGTCAGACCTTGTCTTATTTTGAGGGCAAGAGCATATGGCTTAAGATGTCAGCAATACGGGCCAGCATATATGGAAAATTCCGAGTTGTTTCCTTATATTTCGCCGACATTGCAATAATCGCCATGGAAAATAGCCCGAGCACAGTCAAAGTCGTACAAAAATGATGTCCACTGACTGTCCCAAAGCGTTCTGAGCGCATGGCAGTTAATTTGCGTATTTACCATTCACCCACTTCTCGCAACAATTCATTGACCAGCGCGATTGGCAGCCGGGGACTGGGGATGTGAAAATAAAGTCGACGGCTGAGGTCATTTTTCTCACGATAAACAAGCTGATGCTCTTGTAATTATCACGGCCCACCGCAATGCCTGGCTTGAAAAGTCGCAAACTGACGGGCCAGTTTGGATTACTGAGGCGTGTATGTGTTTGTTTGAGGTGGCCGACTGGTAGGCAACGATTCAGGCTGCATTAGCGCCTTCTTATTGTGGCTTTAAAGTCGCATCAACTCCGTGGGGTTCAAGCCAGGTGAAGCGGCATTCTTAGAGGCAACGCCAGTTGCACTAGATACCTGCGCCCTTTCCGGTCTCCAGTCCCCTTTACTTAGTCATAACACCAGGGAGGAGAGAGTTCGGAAGATGTACTAAAAATATCCTTTCGCTATGATTGCAGAAACGCACAGGTCACCGGAATTACTTCCATCCTGTTATAAAGCATGCGGTGGACATAAGTGAAATTGACGGTCCAACTGTCATAGTAATATTATTTTTGGGTCGTATCTACTCCACCGTCTCCTCCCTTAGCCAATTGCGCCTGGTAGCAATACGAGATCAAGAAGCCAATAGGGAGTGGCAGGCGCCGGTAGCTTGCTATTGCATACCTTACCTGTGTGTGACAATTTTTCCGGGGGCGTATTCTTCATCAAGTCTACTCTGCCCCCATGTCGATCCGTAGGTGGCATCCATCTGTATAAACCTATCAATCAGTTCAGAGGAAGGAGGCGCGATCACTGGAACAAGAGTTTTAATGTTCGGACGCGTCGGATTCTCTCGAGAATCATTACTCATAGGTAATCATAGAATAGTCTGAGATATGCGCAGAGACGGGTTGATGCCTGCACAGACTGCACGGCATTTATAGCTCATAGTGGTCATCCGCATGCGTACGATGACTACCAGCTCCTGTCGCTACCGCTTGGGGTCTTAACTGATGCGGTGGTGGCTTGACACTTCGTGTTCGACTTATTAATTGCTGTCATTTTCTCGTCCGTGTCGGATGCGGGCTTGATAACTGCGCGACACTTATTCTCGCTGCCGTCAGAGTTGTTGTTGGGCCCGGCCCTTCTCATTGCTCAGGCAATGTCTTAGTACGCAGTACTGGAACGACAAATCATTGCGCTTGTTGATGGACTAAGGGCCCGAGAAACAAAACTTCAGCTGTTCGCGGCTCACGCGGTTTTCACCTCCTGCGTCACCTCAGTGCACATTGTGCGGACTACGCCCAGCACACAAAATTGTCTACAGTCGGCGTCAAGACCAGAAAGCCAATGACAGATATGGGAAACTCAGTGCACAAAAAGAGCCCACATTTGCAGAAAGCTCAATGTCAATCATCGGCTTCCCTATATATTCTAACGTCAGAAACGTATGCCTAATTTCCCGAATCTCTACATTTATTCTTTATCGTTTTCCTTCCCTCCTTCGTCATCGTCTCCTTATTTTACTTCCTATTGTTCGCCGTAGCGAGTTCGACGAACAAAACTACAAGGGCTCCCATATTCACGAATGGATTTGGAAAACGAAGGAAAATGATGGTCTAGTTATTTACACTCTTGATAAACTGGAACAAGTAAGGATGAATGCTGCCCATTTTAGCAATGTAACTTGGCTTTATTGTTGTCCTGCGATAGGGATTTCCATCTTCCACGAGGACATAGGTTTGATTACCATGCTTAATAGGTCCAAGAATAAAAGAGCATTGCCCACAGAAACGTCAAACTCCTGGACGTTCCCTCTAAGGCGTGTGTTACAACTCCATGGCAGCTAAAATTGCATCCGCTGTTAGCATGCAATCACTGGATGCAACTGTAATCGCATTTTTAGGGAAGTATTCTGAATAACTCACTGCTTTCCACGTAGATTGCTAGGAGGCATACGTAGAGGGATTTTGTCTTTCGACGAAGAATAATCCATTTTCCTGATTTGGCCGGTGAACACAGAACAACTGCTCCATAAGGGGTGAGAAATTCATTCGACGTGTTATTACAGAATTCGTACATATCCCAGGGAAGATCTACTACATGCGTAGATTGTGTGGCCTGGTGGAGTTGGTTGGTGTGCAGGTACGTAGCGGTGAACACATCAATGGCCTCCACCCCTAACAATTAAAAATTGATAAAACAAGTAGTAATTTGTTTAGCGCGTTTATCAAACAAAATAGCAACTAGGATATACCACCAAATAAAAAGTGATACAGGCAAAAGTAACTTATTTAGCCCCACTCGCATACCCTTAGTCCCAGCATTTTGTCCTGCAAAAATGGCGGTGATAGGGTTTCGTGGGGTGGGGCAATAGGATACGCGGAGAAAGAAATTTTTAGAAGCAAGTGTAAAGTTAAAAAATGTAGTCGAATTTGCTTCTGCGGCCGCTGGGAGCAGGTTGTTCCGCATGTAAATTGAAGGTGTGTGCGGTGCTTTGCGCCGCGGACTACACTAATCTGGCTCCAGAACGGTAAGTTGAACCACAGGAAAGTTGAACTAGACAACCTTCTAACCATAATTTCCATTTTTTGAGAAATTCAAGCAACCTCCAGTGTGATAATCGGGGTTTTCCGCAATAAGTTAAATGATACTACAGCTTAGGAAC
>UYRU01042543.1:393-20386 GCA_900617775.1 Dibothriocephalus latus | reverse complement strand
TACCATCTGCAGTTCCCGCCATCTCATTAAATGCGCTCTCTAATTTGTAAAACCACATCCTATACTAGAATTTTTTTACAACGCAGTCTGAAAACTGAGCACGCATCGCCGTCTTCTGTCCGGAAAAGTTGCTGAAGGGCAATGTTACGTGTGCAAGTTCCCTAGTTTCCACTCCCAACAAGTATATCGGAACCCGACTATTATTTATAGTCCTCAGTTTATATTATGCACAGGTTTAATAAATGAGCAGAAATCCGCAAAGGTTAGGGGCCCGGGAATGAAATCTGAAGACTTTAATTTTAGACAGTCATTAAAACTGTGATCAACAGTGGCAGACATTTGTTTGACAGCGGACAGCCCGTCACACTCTCCAAAACATAATCGAGAATTAAAAACTGCTCCTGTGAACAACTTTAAGTTCTTATATAAGAAGACAAATAAGATGCTTTCACTCTAAGGCTTCTCTTAACTCGACATTTATGCCATCAATTACGCTTTAAGAAAGCTAATGGTAACCAAATCTAGGTGCATCTTTCCTTATCTATTAATATGTCCCCAGGCAAAATAACTGACACTTAAAGAGATAAAATCGCATTAGTCACATCAACCCTTCCACAAGAATTCAGGTTTTGCTCAAAAACATAGGGCTAATTAAGAGAAAAGCATTGAAATATATATTCAAAAATCTCGCAGTTATCCGTTTTTATGTTCAAAAAGAAAGTATCCTTCGTTGTGATTGTGAATGAAGAGGAAGCGAAGATCGAGCAGGGTGAAAATGATGTATAGGTGTGTGCGGAGTAGCAGGTCGAAATAAATAATTAATTTCTGCTTTGTGCTCCTCGAATGAAAACAGCTAGCGGTTCACTTGGAAAAACATCTCTGGGGACAACATCTGGACATCGTATTATATTAACTCCGAGAAAAAGCGAAAAGCAGTCCGTACTTTAACTACCACAGCGAATAACAAAAGCCCGGTGTATTCGGACGAACAGCTAACCAAATTAGCTGGATTTTTTGAAAGCGCCGGCTGACTTAAAAAATAGATAAGTTATTTATTTAGGTAAGAAATAAGGACTGATGAAAATACATTCAGGACTTAAGCAACTGCCACAAAGAAGAAGCCTTTGATGAGATTTCCATTAGCATAGCTTTACGTTGCCATTTTTGAGATATGGTTAGTAGATTTACTCACTAGCAATGAGACATTGAGAGTACCAAAATACATTAAGTAGCTCGAATGCTAGTGCGCAGTGTCATAATTTAGTCCATAAATCTACACATTTTTGAAAAGGTGGTCTTCGTGGAAAACTAGCGCGTTCGGTCATTGTATCTCAACTGTATCAGTTAAATTAGAGAACTGCCAACGCACACAACCTTTCACAAAACGAGCCAATAAGCAATAAATTTAAACTTTTTAACTATACATTTCGCTCGGTCAAGCCAAAAAGCTTAGTGTCGGGAATAATTTTCCAATTTACACCATATAAGAGCCTTCTACCTAAAAACCCACGCAATTTGTTCCTGCATGATCCGGTGCTCGTAGTTTCTTTGCCACGCAAATTCCTGATCAACTTTTTTCGTTTCTAAATGTTACGTCAGTATTGTTATTATGAGCCTCTATTGTTGTATCCGATGGTTGCGCTGACTTATAACTCTATGCCTTCTAGTCGGTAGCAATAATTGAATATGCGCACGGTAATCTCTGATCATGGAAACACTGTGAATATATCATTGGTGAATACGAATTAAGGGTATGTTCTTACTCTCCCTATTTCATCAAGTTAGACAATATATATGTATGTTGGCTAAATCGTTTAGAATATACAATACGCTAACCAAAGGACTACACCAATAACTCGACTTAGATGAGTAATTTTACAGCACAAAGGCGGAAGTGTTTTTTTTAACAAGGTTATACTCGGTACAGTTTTCTCAGATGTTAGATCGACTAAAACTACGTTCCTCTTTTTCATTTTTTCAAAAAAGCATTTCAAACTTACGAATGTGACTATAGCATATAGGTGTTTTAATGAGAAAATGACACTGATAGTTTGGATTAATGGCTATGGGATTTCACCTCACACCGTTTGTTTGGCGTCCTCCATGACAGGAGCAAAGGATACAAGTAACCTACGATATAATTTGAAAACCAAGCATAGTGAGTCCCGTCAAAAATATTTTCCCTGATAAAAAAATTATCAGAATGTTTATTACATTTTTAGTAGTTAACGGAGTAACAGTTGACTTATTTCATATGCCTTGCTTGTCATACGCCTGCTAGTATTGAAGAGACATTGTCATACACGTTTTCCCACGTCGATATTGTATATATGTATGCACCTACAGCCTGAAAGCCTTTCAATTCAAGTCTACAAGTAAGCACTGCGATCTTCACGAGTCGAAGCATACAAGTAGACTAGGTTAAGATGATTATTTTCCGGAAAAACCTGATTTTGACTAATCATCATTCACTGCATCCAAGCTAGGTTACAGTGAATGCATAACGCAGCACGTTAATTAATTGGCAATGTGTTAATATAGTTGACCCAACTTAATAATGTTTTAATAGGCTACAAAATGGGTGTCATTGGATTAAGGTTTGTAATTTTTCGTTTATATTTAAAACAACTTCTAACATTACATCTTTGGTGTGATAAGACATTACAGAGCAAACATAGGTAATTGAGTACCTAGGTCTTATTCTTACCTTACATCTTCGGTACAACCAAAATTATGAAAGGATATGGGCGTTTTTAAACATTTAAGTGACATTTTATTTCTGGTCAGCAATTTGACGGCGGATATCTTTGAATACAAACCCGATGTTTTATCTTGCATTAAAATATATTTCCCATGTTATTTAATTATAATAAACGGCTACGTTATGATAAATGTTGTTGTATGGTCACTGATACACCAGGACTGCCTTTTACCGAAAAACGAAGCATGCGAACAGCATTGCGCCTTGTTAAATAATATTCCATCAGACGTTTTAGACCATGTTTAACATAAGTGAAAAAAATTACAAATGCTGGTGTCTCTCTCATTACATGCATAGGTATTTATTTAGCGTTCACTTTGAATACACAATTAAATAATAAACAATGCTTTTTTTAACATACCGGCACATGTCAAACGTCTCATTTAGGGAGCCATATCCAAAGTCGTAGCCAAATACTTGGTGTTTGGGCACAGGAAGGTTGTGCTTTTGGGCACAGGCATGCAGTTCTTCCTCAAAGCGGAAACAATTCTTGCAAAGGGCCCGCATAATATGAGTCAGCAGAATGATCAGAGCTGTAAAAAGGAAAATGAGTTACTTTATAGGTTGTTATACTATTTGGCATTTTGTGCTGGGTAGTCAGCAATCACGAATAAATCTTAAATTTATTTTCCTATCTGTTGCATTAATGGAGTATGTAATCTAAGGCGTTTGACATCTTTTTGCGTACGTCACAGTTTTTAAATTTCTTCCAAAAGTTTTTTGTTTATACAGTTTTCAACATCATTTACGTTTTTCGAAATCAAGTGAAAAATGTTGCCCATTATACGCTTGTTCAGTGTGTCCATTGGCTGCTTATAAACATAGTGGTTATCAAAAGAAGCAGCGATTTTTATTTTAATGAGAAAATGTGCGACCACAGTCTACACGAACAAAGAATACTGGCGAATGGGTGTGAATTTTGTACGTTCTGTCACTCTCCTATTCATATGCCTATTTTCATAGATCAATCATTAATATTTTGTAAGTCGAGCTTAACATTATATGAACACGGCTGCCAAGAACATTAAATGCTATTTTTTACGGAAAAAGAATATTTAGAAAGGTTTAAACGACAAAGATGAACCATCTGATAACTGAATAGAAAGAAAAGATGAAATTAAACGTTCTGTTAACCAATGACCATTATATATGCCATTTAAAGTTACATTTCGACTGTTCAATATAAATATCACTAATTTTGCAAAAAATGTGTTCTCTTTAAACTGAGTGACAAAAGTTACATAAGAAAACCATACGGTATGTGATTCATCATTTTGCCACAAACCACTATTTCAATTGAAAATACGCATATATCTGTAGACGCTGGCTTACAGGCACGCTTGAACCACATGGAGATAAAGAAAGGCTCGCAGCCAAAGATCACGCACACGACAGCAAAATTTAAACCACGCCTTAGGTTTACTGACCGGCTAAGAGTTTAATGGAGATCGACTTAGATTTCACAAGTAAAGAGAACAATATAGCTGGGTCTGAACCCATCTAGGCATTTCCTTCACCTGTCGTTGCAGTTATTCCTGTAAGAATAAGTGGCAAAGCTATTTTTATAGTCAAGTCATGGCGTCATTCACGCAACTAGGCAGCAATTTCAAAAAAGCTTTTTACGGAAAAATTAAACTTCATCAGATTATTTCGTAAGCATCCCTGCAAATGTATTTTCCAGGAGAGGCTTACTTTGGAAAAATGAGGAAATATATTCAGTAACGTTTTCACATTGGATCCCCATATCATCGTCAGATATGAGAACGATGTTCAGAGAACAATTCAATGTTATCAGATTATGTTCAAACTGGAAGTGGACGGCAGTATTACATTGAAATGCATCTGTACCTTAACATCTGCACAGCTGAGTATTTACTCACAGAGAAAAAAATGCAAATATTTTTGTTTGTTTTTAAGACTAGACAAATCCTGAATTCGGCAACAGTGACAATGTGCAGATGACATCCCTCAGAGCATAAAGCGACTAGTTGAACAACTACGCAAAATTACATATGATAAACTGGCAGATATGGGCGCGCTGACAAGCATTGTCAGAGCATCTGAGCTTATTTTAGCGTGTCTTACTGGCTAACTTCCTTTGCGAAAGAAATGAAAACAGCACTGCGAAAATAGCCGGTCAATCCATATCAAGGTGTGCCTTCTCTTAAGCTGGAGACAAACGACAAGTAGACATCGGAAAACGATTACGCCTGCTTCATATAAACGACCTTTCTCCATTCAGGCTTGCGATAACACGCAGTACAACGGCGTAGGCACGAATAACTATGTAGGGCACCATACCCTTCATTTTCTGTCACGTTTATGAATGCAGACACGGTTCGTAGTACAGGGTTTCGCTAAACCTCAGCCCAGCAAATGGTATTCAGAATAGGCAAAAATACTTAGGTAGGGACCTTGTAATTTCTACTTATTTTTTCATCTATATATGTGTAAAAACATAAGTATTAAGGCACATTTTTCATCAAACTTTTCTTTCTTAATGCATAAATAGCAACGAAATTGAGAAAAATATCTGAAAAATTATGAAACAAATATCAGCTGTCATTAACTAAAAAAGAAATCTAATAACAAACGCCAACATGGAGCAATATTGTGTTTCCCGATTTATGAACATAGTAGTTAATTCATTCAAATTGTTAGTTTCCATAATTATGATAAAGTAAACTAATCCACCTAGACAAGCCATTTTAAACTTGGGATGCCTACATAACCGATCCTTATCAATTTCTCCATCCCTTATTTGCACGCCGCATTATTCTATAAGAGACTTAGTGAAAGGTTTTCCATGTTTATATCTATACTCCTAAGAAACCTAAAATATAAACACTAGAATCTGGAGTATATAACATAAAACTAATGAGGTGTTCTTGAAGACCAATCTCTGAGTCAATTCTTTCGCGGCTGAATCACACAGCAGCACAAAATTAGCGAATTAATTGTCCGAACTTCTTATTAGCTGTTGTAGCTGCCATATAGTGAATCACTAAAACTTCTTGGGATAGAAAAGGCCTGGTACCATCTACTGGAGCTAGCACCGCTATTTCAACGACGCTGCTTAATCTATGTCTAATCTCAGTATCACAGCTGCGTTATGAAGCAACACAAATTCGACGAGATACATACTGCAATTATGGCAAACCAGGCAGTATTTTTAGATTATTGATCAGGGCCAAAGGACAACCGAAGCTGCGCCGAGAAGTAGATTTTATTAATAAGTCCACTTTAATCTATCATAGATAATCAAATACATACTCATTCTTTTCTGGCGGATCCTAATATGAAGTTCAGACACCTTTGCTGATGTTAGACCCTCCACACATTCAAGTTTTCTTTGAAATGAGGATGAAAATTCTTCCGCCAGTGAAAATACATGTTTGTGCAGAAAAGAGAGACAGACACTATTTAAGAACTAGGCTAACTACATTTCGTTCTGTTCAATGTAGTTAAGAAGATAAGACCAAGAAGACCAATATTTTGATCATTTGCAAATGTTTACACTAAGCTATCCGCCTGGAGAACAGAGTTTAAGATTGTAGACGGTTGATAGATTCACTCAATATACATTAGCTGGTCGCCATGGTAACGTGTCCTCCTAAAGCACTCATACAACTCTAATGTGTGGGAGATTGGACAGAAGCATCAAAGGCTTATTTTTGCCGCAAAAGGCGCTATTACAAAATTGTGTGATCCAAATATTAAAAAGGCCAAACTCTGTTGTATGTATATCATCTAATGGAAAGGAAGCGACTGAAGAGAAGTCATTGGCCCCTATAGTAACTTTTAAGCTGTATTACAACCGTAGTCAACATTAATCCTGAGAATAAAAACGCGAATAAATTCTCACTTTTAAAGTCGTGTTTACAGTTACCCTGAGTTCGTCGTTGTTTTAACGACATAGGGATGATTAAGATATTCTCTTCGAAACTGAAGAACTGGCAACAAACAATAATAGGTGCGTCATTGTGTATTTTGCCATTCAGCGTTTCCATGTTCTGGTTTATATCGGGGTATTATAATACTGATGCTACTGAGAGCCCAAATGAGAGGTAATTTTTAGGGTAAAGGTAGGCGTCAGAAGTCGGTCATTTGCTGAAATTTGTTTCAACAAAGACAAGGGAGACTAAAAAGGCTTCTTAATCATTGTTGACCAGCCTTCATCGTGCTTTGATTTTAGTGAACCTGACATTTAAATCTGCACCCTTTGTTTATGGATCGCAATCGAGAGAACAATGGGTCCATAACGTTAGATGATCCAATAACAAGAGCTAAAGCATTCGAGATGGCAAAACCTAGATTTTTGTAGGACTCAGCAATATCTGATAAGTCATAACTGGCCACCCCAGTCTCCTCTGGATTTGGTGAGAGTACTTTCTATACGAGTTTCCTCGAGATTTGCCTATTAAACCTCAAAGACTAACGGGAAAAGCATGCCATGTAACCCAATTGGTTAACTCAATCAAAAATTACTCTCAGTCTTTTAAGGATTTTGCGAATTGTTATAAAAATTTATTAGATAGGCAACTTTACATATTGCAGTCTTTCTTAATACATCCTTTCGAAGCAATTTTAACTTCAGATTAGCGGATCACTCCTCAAACAGAAGCAAGCTTATGCTTCTTTGTTTGAACTAAATAAGCCCTTCTAGGACTCACTGGCGATTATTATGAGGAAATCTGCATTCTGCTAAGTGGGAGATTAGCATGTCTTACAAGAAACTCAGTGTCGTCAGATTTTAAATCCCGGCCTACTTGCTAGCATCAGCAATAATTTCCAAACACTGGGCTGCATTTGGAAGTCTGAACCTGAATCAGCCGACTACAGTGTAAACCGTCATCATTATTATGCAGACGTATGTGATATGAGCACTGGTTGTGGCATGGTGTAGGCCAGTAGTGTGCAGGAATCAACGAAAATTTTTGTATGGTGCGGGTTTACTGGGTATCGGGGTAAAAACGAAGAGATACCAGAAATGTAGCCAGAAAGATTAATAGAAATTTTGTTTGGCACTCAACGATTACTGCCGTATTTTCTTATCTCTCGAGGACTGAAGTAGGTTTTACGTATGATTTCATAAAGGGACCTAGCCTAAATATCAAGTAGAGAAGTATGACAATGGAGTCTTCTAAATAAAACAACAAAACTCAAGTGATTTATTTTATAAAAAACCGTTAATCCAATACAATCACTTAGAACCGTACGGAAGACATATGGCTCCATACATCTACCACACGCTTCATTCAAAAGTTGACTTCCAAGTCTTAGAATGTTTCCGAGAAGCGCGAAATAAACGATACATTGTATGTGATATAAACTGTATACTTGCAAAATATAAAAAAAGGCTGCTTTTTTACTATTTTCATATCATTTTGTATCAACAGGCAAAACCAGACTGGAAAGCAACTGTTCTCGTCCAAAACGTACGGGTTTTTATCAGACTGTAATTCGTTCGGCTGTCAACTGCGGCGGTTCTGGAGCTATACATGTGATGAGTCTTAGTCAATAAATGGCTTTTGAAATATCCGATGGGTGCATTTCGTCCTGGGGTTCAAATGTATTTAAAAATCAATAGTCCAAACATTTTACGCACGTAGGACTTGAAGCATTTTTCAGTAGGAATGTGCTAAATGACCGGCAAATTACTTTATATTTGCCGTTTGCTTTTCTCTCGCCCCTATCCATTGGCTAGTCAGTGACCAATCAAGAATCAAGGAGAACAAAAGATGTTCACCGCAAACTAGGGGGTTGTTTCTTTAAACGTGTCGTTTGAAATTTTAAGGCAAGAAGTCCGTTAACTATTTGAAAAAAAATTAAATATGAACTGTAAGTTTAACACGAATCTGCGGCAGGTTTCTGTTGGAAATAGCTTTTTCTGGTTGATAAGCTTATTTTGCTAAGATTACCTTTAATACTATGGTTCTTAGCATTCGGCTGCAGTGATCATTTTTGGAACGGAAACTTCCATGAAAAACCTTATAAAGAGACCTGGTGTTGAAATAAGACGAATTGGCGACAGGAAGCGCTATCTTGTCAGCATATATTTTATTGGACAAAAAGATTACATGTTGTAAGTATCTGAATGACGCAGATTATGCGAACTTGCATTTTGATGTACTTAAGCAATCCTGCAAGACATTATTGTGGACGAACTTGCAACTAAACAAATGCAGTTGAATATTTTGCCTCTGACAAATGTGATAAAGTGGTAGCTTGACAGATATATTTATCGCTTTGGCAATAAATTGCTCCACAACGATCCTCTAGTAGCCTTTTTTAAGAAAAAATACCTTTAACTTCGCCAGCTGGCCGGGAATGTCAACTTAATTGTTGAAGTCACGAAACGGACTTCCAACACGCCAGGAATAATATCTATTATGTCTGATTAAACATGCTATATTTGCACGTATGCACTCAAGGAATTCAAAAGCCGCTCGAGAATATGGGCAAAGGGAGTCAAATGTGTATTATGTTGGTTTTTTGGAACACAAAACTATTTGGAGCATTTACTGCATGTTTATTTAGTACGCCACAATTTTACTCGATTAAATCAGGTTTGACTAATAACATCGCGATATTTCGCTCCAACGCACATTGGATTAATTGTCTCATGAAATTCTTTATTGGCATTAACTTCGTTGTAACGCAAAGAGCAGGCTAAAATATGCCTAAACCAGCATTCTGAAATGCAGTATATATCCGTTAAAAAGGTTACCCGCTTTTACGCGCTACATGCGTCATACTGTTTCACTTTTGCAGAAAAACACTTATGCTATGACGTTCTATTGATATTGAGTAATCTTAAAATCTGCATCATGCATACCAACTTCGTCCACTTGATATAGTTAGCTCAGAAGATATACTGCTACTTTGCTCATTAGACTGGCAATGCACTGTTTTATTTTTGGGAAGCTCATAGCCAAATTATGTTGACTAATCTGAAGGTCATGCTTCTACATTTATAGCTATTTTGCAAAATATAATTGACAGCTTGTTCTCATTTCAACTATTCTTATTAATTCCCCTTCCCTAAACTTCCGAATATTTCCAATCTTTACATAGTAAGCGACTGGTAACCGGATAAACCTTTCCAGAGGTCCACTTACAGTCAGGACTGATGTCTAGACTTTGCCGGTCTGCTTAATATTTGCAAATAGCTACATCCTCTCAAAACCCCTGTCTTAACCAAATGGGATATGGTCTGGTATTTTGGGTTGTTCCGAATTTACTGCGAGCTGCAACTGCCTATTTGCTTCGTCAAACTTATCACACTTCTTGTTGGTCCACACAAGCCATGAAATGACATTGATTTTCCTTTCAAGGAGCCGGGACACTAATTGTGTTCCGGATTCATTCGTCTATTTTCTTTGAAGTGGCATGTTCACCATGTTGTACCTCCCTTGCACATCGGCATGAATTAAACAACGACAGGGGGAGATAAATGAGGAGATGCGAGAGGAATAGAACCTTTGAGGTAACTCTTCTCATGGCAGTTTGCCGTATACATTCCACATTAAAAGTTACGAAGCATCAAAACGACAAAGCTGGTATGATAAACATGGCCAGTAACCGACAGACTAATTTGGCTCTCCTATGGAAAAAGGAATAGGTTGTGCTGGGTTCCTTTTTATGTAGAAATAATGTTAAGCCAGTTCGGTAAGAGACTTGTTAATCTCTTTGAAGTTTTGTTCATGTATGAAGCACTGTGTCCAGTACCATTCTCAATTGCCTGGCTACAGTTTTTGCCGCATCTTATAAACAAAATTTACCGCAACTTATCCGTCAGCAGTCGTCTACGAAGAAAACAAAGATAGCGAATTCCCTCGTCGAAAAGACTCAGGATTTCCTATAAAACGAACCATGAGACCTCCAACTACAGTAACAGCGTACGATACTTGGACTCAGGCTTCAATTTTAGCTAGCATATATTGTGTCACTCTTTCATGCTTTTTCACTCAAACAATGGGACTTTCAACTAAACACAAAAACTGAAAGTGCTTCGGTATATCTACAAAAGAAAGTTCTTTTATTTTCAACAGAAGTTAAAATCTGGTCAACATTTTCCCTTTTTATCTCGACCAAATATTTAAAAAATGTAAAGTACACAGATATTCGACGCGGAAGTTCCTCATGAAAGCGCTGTTTGAAGACTTAATTTGCTGTAGTAGGTTTTTTAATCGATTTTTGCCGTATTCATATGCGCATGTGTTGTTAATGCTTTTAAAAATATCTCAGTTTAAGTTTTTTGGTAAAAAGTAGAACAAATCGGTTTTTAGAAGCAAGCGAAAATACTCTGAAATTCGTAAAGTGTTAAGCAATATTTCAAGAAAAACTTTAGACTCCGGTTCTCAAACTAATTGCAAACTTATGGAACGAAAAGAAACTTCTCTCAATATGCACAAGATGGTATGAAATTGATTACAGGTACAACCTTTAGTAAACAGCTGGCCTCCATGTGTGGCCTCCAATCTTTTTATTATCCTCAACAGTCCCGATTCTGATTCCTATGGACAATCATTCTGCCCTTATCAAAAGGAAATTTGCCCATGGCAAGGAAGTATCCTTCCACACGAGAAACTTTTCCAGTACAGAATAAGCACATTGAACAAACGGCTATAAGTAACATGTCCATGTCTATATCCGACAGTTCGAGTGCTGTCTTAATTGTTAATGGACAATCTGAAAGTATTAAAATTTTGCACTTGTACTTATATTACATTAAATTGCTATTTTAAGCGCTCGCCTACCTTAAACAAATTTATGTTTAACATTAGATAATTGACCTGTTATCTAGTCATTATTTCAGTTTTGGCTTTTAAGTGAAAAACTGACTATTTTTGTTGTTGGTAAATAGTACTTCTTCAACTTACTTGTGTCTGCTTTTTTTACTTGTGGCATTTCATTTACTGCAGTATACGCGGTTTTCGAGGAACATGACGTTTCTAGTCTAAAACAGGACACTACATGAATTTTAACATCCATGGTATGCTGTCAGTTTGGTCAATCATTTTGCAAATCGATATTAAAATCTAACCTAAAACCAGTTACAGCTCTCACAACACACCACCATGTTGACCCAAGTTGGGTTGGAGAGCATTCTACAGATGTCTGCGAGATAGTGTCTACCACAATGCCAAACGAGTATGCTGGGGCATACTGATGAGCCGAACCCCTCAAATGTTTGTAAAGCACCAGCTGAATACCTGTGAAACACGGTTCTGGGCTTATAATTAATACCTTCGAGGTCTGTATGCAGAATCATTAAGTAAACTATACCTGATCACTGGAGGCTTGTGAATGTTACGCAATTATTCTGCAGTGGCTGATGGACTTCAGCCCAAATGTTCGTATCTACTCCGAGGAAGGAGTTACTTTTTCACGAAATTGAAAAGCTGTTATGTGCTTTTGTACCAAATTGCAGGTTAATTCCTAAAGATGACGTTCAGTCTGCAATTAAAATTACTCCAAATGACCGCCCAAAAACGGTTGGAAAATGCCTACGCATTCTTGCAATAAACACTGTTGAATAGAACTTGGATGTTTGCTTAATATATGACCAATTTTGAAGGAACATCGCATAGGGAGCATATTTGATGCCTACTTTTTAAGAAATAATGTACTCATCAAGTGATAGGTTTAGAAGAATTAAGCGATTTAGACATAGCATATTTTCATATTTCAGACGATCAGGAAAGGTAATCGTATCATCACTTTTACATACCAATGTCAGTTGATGCCGAAAAACATGTTGGACGTGTACAGGGCTCAGGAGGCGAAGCATTCAAACGGCATTGAATAAATAAAGGATAGCAAACAATTTGCATAGTAATGTAAGATTGCAAACAGCAAAAAATGTAAACTATTTAAAGACAAAAACAGATCCTAAACGTTGGAACAAAATGAAAGAAGTTGTGTGCATGAAAAAGAACTCCTAATTAGTCAGTTTTTAAAGATCTGAACAAAAGGATGCAAGAAAAAAAGCCAAAAAGAAAACTGTTTAATGAAAGATGCTGTCGAAGATGCGATTGCACAAACACGCCAAAATATCAGCATCTAAGAGTATCAACCTTAACTTACGATTACAAATGACGTAGAATCTGATTACGCAAGATGACAGATGATCAAACTTTCACATTTTCACTTGGCTGATTGGATTCCCGGTTTACCAGATGCCCTCTTTATCTCCTTATACACATTTTTGTATTATAAAGGGGCACACATTGAGAGAAAATAGACAACTGCTTACATCTAAATGACTTTATGTTTACGATTCTTGCAGACTGCGCAGTTCTATATGCAAGCTTGTGGCTCGGTTGTAGTGTTACCTTCTGCAACCAAACGGTCACGGATGCGAAGTTCCATCTCCATTGGGGACAGTGGACGACAGGCTGGTGACGGCCAATAACTCACAAATGCCCATTCCTGTTTCCTTTGTCTGTGCAACTTCCATCCATGGTTAGAACCTTCTAATGCTAACTTACGTGGTCGCGCGTTAGAGCCTAGGGTGCTCAAAACCCCAGGTTTGGGAATGGCGAGCCGTTGACGTCTTATAAATCAGGAATGTCCACTCCAGTTTCAAGTGTAATGGTCCAGTTCTGTCCTTAGCGTGGACCAGTTTGGTTTGTAAAGTCGTCGCTGGTTCATGCGCCATTCGAACTTTGTCCGTCCTAAGGAGTCTGTCAACGATTTCAGACTAGTTCTGCTGGAGGAAAGGTTTCGCCAACTATATGGCTTGGGCGTCTGATTGCAACTCGTCGTGTCTTTCGTCTTTGACGTTTGTTGTTTCACGCGTCGACGTACGAATTCCCGAGGATAATCTTTTTGGGGAAATAAGTCAAACAAGTAATTCACTTCGATATGGTGGCCTTCTTTGTTCTAACAATTTGTTTTTGCGCATTTTGCATGAAGTTTAACAGCATTTCGTTTATCACAGATAGGACGATTGCTCTTGACTTGCGTGAGACAACAAATGTCAGAGAAAAAAGATGCAGGCAGTTGCCTCACCGCCAGACGCAAAAGCAAGTGCAATGTCCACCTCACCCTATATTCAGTGCCGATACTCAGTTTGGCCAAAAAAATTCGCCATTCGAGGAGCGTACAGCTCAAAAAATATTCCAGTGCCAGTGCCGGTGAGCCAGATGGCCGAGCAATCATCTCACTAAAATCAAACACGAATGATGGAACTGCAGCAGGCCACGGCCGCGCAAGCCGGCCATCAAGAAATTAGTGCACAAGTGGACAATTCTAACTGACAGAAGGATCCGTTCATTGTCTTAGTGTTCAGTAGCAAAGTGCGGCACCATATAAGTGCTACGGGCACGTGTGTACTAAACACGTGCTTCTATTACTGCTACCACAATGTCAGGCAAATAAAGCTCTTGTCCTAGGGATTGCTTCTACTTCTTCTTAATTACTTTCTGTGACTTACATTGTTGGTTTTATCAACCATCTATTCGCGGTCAGTGAATTTATGACCTGTCGAATAAAAAAAGCTAAGTCATATTTGCTCTGATTTACCGTAAAATCAGTATAATACTGTTCGTCCTTTGTGACTGACATCTGGGCTGAATTACTTAGAAAAGCGTGTCAAATTTTCAGCCTACATGCATCCGTGTTGGATTCATTTTCTGTTGCAATAGCAATTGAGTAGTTCATATTCTAGGGCGCCTAGGAACGCCCCTGCCGTAATATCACTACAATCATGCCTTCTTTCAGGGAGAATACCCAACACCACTCCTAAACCTCGTTTATTGCAAAGCCGTCTATAGTACAAGGCATTCCAATCCATCTTTTCTGTGGGGTGGGGTAGGTAAATAAACTCCATTGCCATTTATTCTAATAACGGCTTCTAAACAAACCTATCACATGCGATGCCGAGGAGCCGTGTGTGAATGAACTAATTAAAGGACTGCAAATCAGTGTTTCCGGCTCCTTTGGCGTCGCTGTCGAGGTGGTGGGTCAGCACTAATCTAGGTAGAAATTGAAGTAAACAAAGTTCCATATGTGCTGCCGTCATTCCGTAGCCCGGTTTTTAGAAAAAAATAGATGGCAAAAATTCACTACGGATACAGTCCTTTAATATTCCAGCTTTGGGCGTTTCCCTTGTTTACGGGAAGCTTAAAATGATAAGTAGGCCAAAAAGGATCATACCAGTCTCCTTTTTTGTTTTGCTTAAAAGTGTCGATAAAATGGAGAAGATCCTTTTCATGACTGGGCTGAAAAATATTTCACAGTTGACTCAATTAGCCGACTGAATTTGATCGCCTAAATTCGATATCATGGAAAGTTTGTGCACAAAAACTCCTGCACCTCATAGTGAATAAGCAGTTTCGAAATAACTCTTTAAGAAGACAATAAATTGCTTAAATAATATATTCTGACTTTCAAGAGCTGCACTTGCGTGCCGTTCGTTCAATGGACGTTTATGTCTGTTAAATTGCAAATGGTGCCACACTCATTAATAGTATTTTTCGTAAGTTGGGTAAGTGCTTATGTGACCGCTTACACAATACATGTGGCTATGCGCTAGATACCGTGAAATGGAGGTTAGTAAGGTGATTGTAAGGCTCATATGATGTCAAGGATTTGCTTTATCTGCAGGGTTGAGGTTAAGGGTTCAACTTGGGCTGAGGATTAAAGTTACGATTTAGTTTCACGTCAGGATTGGAAGTAAGGCTAATATGCGGAAATGTTAACCCTTCCTTTAATTTATCCCAGGACAATCTAATTTTGGTGTGCATGGCATTAATTTTCCCATGTCCTGCGTGTGTTAGTATACTATCAGCCTTACCCCCAGCTTTGGCACATGACCAGCTTTCGAGGAAACACCTAATAAGGCACATATCAGATAAAACACCCACGGGTGAATCAGTATTTGACATCAACTCCGTTGCACTGATCAACTTTATTGCTTCTCTTGAATCGCTATTTGTTCGTCCAAAAACCTGCAATAATTGCAAGTAGCACCGCTCCTACTTTCACACGGATAAGCTATGCGATGAGAGACTTTTTAACGAAAGGGTAACCTGACTGCCGAATGGTCCACTTGCCAATAAACAAAGACTGCCGATAGACGCGATTATGTGCGTTCTAGAAAGGAGTTAAAAAGGAGCAAATGCGATGGCTGGAACAGGAATTCTATTTGCCTGAATTTTAGGATTCTGTCGAGAACCCTCCATCAAAGACAACCGTAGAGCAGTTTGATAAGTGCACAGATAAGAGTGATCTGTGCACCGCTTGCGCAGTATTTATAGTTCATAGTGGCCACTTGAAAGCGCGTTATAACTACCCGCTTTTTAATCATCGCTGCGGTTAGTAATTGGTGCGATGATGGCTTCGCAGTCCGCTTGCCGCGATTTCGTTGTCCGTGTTGGATGCGGGGTTTATAATTGCGCGACAATTATGTTCGCTTTTATTTGGGCTTTCACACGTGAAGGATTCTCCTGCACAAACAATGTCTCAGTACGGAGTATGAGAACGGCAATTCGTTGAACTTGTTAACTGACTGTGCATCAGAGAACCACAGCAGAATTCGGCACAATTCCAAAGGATCAGCAACGCCAGGCGAGTAAAATTCTTATTCCAGCGACCGCATCTTCTACTGCTAAACAAAGACTGGTTGACTATCATCGGGCACGATAGTCGAATTCAACTATTTGCATTAGTCCGCAGGGCTGAGCTTTTCGGTCTCACAACTGCTGTCGCTAAACGCGTCAGAGTTCGCACCAAACCAAAAACACGTAAATGCATCCTTCCTAACAACTTGACATAGCAAAAGAAGATCGAAGCATTTTCTTAGGCAAACCCAATCAATTTCTTTCAAAATTGTCATATCATAACCCATACTTTCTGACAAGTATTCTGGTTATGAAAACAGTTACTTGATCAGATCATAACTTTCAAGTCTAGGTGCTGCTAATCAGTCACAGTCCTGTTTTTCTGTTCCTCCGGCAGTTTAAACGATCACTGGTCTCCAGATTTAAAAGTATAATGAGCGTGACAGTCGAACACAAATTCACTAATTCGACCAACTAGTTGCGTACTGAGTGTGATCTTCTTTATCTTTGAGTAACTCATTCTGATATGATCGCCAATTTTCGAGTTGATTTGGGAACTTGTCCGCTAACTTTCAACAGTTGTCTACTTGCCTCATGACAAGACTGTGTTCTAGGTGAGATAATTAAAGTTGACGAACTCAATCATATGGTTGGACAAATGTATTTTACTGCGGCCCCATCTTCTGCGACATTGGAGGCTAACTGACGAGCACCGTCTGCAGGAAAACGAAAAGGACGCTAAATATGCTAAGGTAACAGGTTATTTAGGAATGACAAGTAGTGAAGTCTGCCGATGTCCTAAACGATGCATGAAGTTATTACTAAGGTGAATTTTGTTGCATTAACTTAGTTGTCCCTTTTCTCCTCCCACCGCACCCTCAGCCTTTCCATTGCGTAACAAACAAGACCACTGGACATGGGCGTTGCTGCAGCGAAGAAAAAAAGCTAAACAACTATCTACGCATTCCAGATGTCTAAACTGCCTGATATAGGGCTTAATTTGCGGGCGTGTTTCAAGTCTTACCTGAGTGAAAGTGTCATAAGGCCATAAGAAGGGGCGTCGTTTTGATAGTAATTGCAATCGAGGTGAACATATGGTTATCCGGCAATTTTCAACCTTCCATATTATGACCCTAAGAACGATATACTAAATTAAAGCGCATCAGCTTTATTATAATGAAAATGTTCGGCTACGCAACGAAAAAAATATCACAGGATCACAATGTTTTGGTCTGACGGTTTGGAGTCTCGCTCGAAACCATAATCACAGACAATCACATTATTTAAAGTCCCTAATAGCCACACGACCACATGCGTACTACAATTAGCAGCTCTCCTGATAGCCGCTGGGGATCGTGATTGGTGCGATTATGGCTTGTTGATGCACATGCGAGTCGTTAATTGTCGTCACTCCATCACCCATGCTAGACGCTGGTGGCCAGTTGACTGATAACACCGTTCATGTGGAGTCTCAGTTAAAATATGGGGATGGCAATTTATTGTGCTACTTGGTGGATTGTGGACGTGAAAACCATTAATGGAGTAGCTCACGGTTCACGTGGTTGTAATCCCTTGCGGGGATGTCAGCCTCTTTAAACTTAAAGATATCGCAGCGTCCTATCAAATAAGCTGCAATCTTAGAGTTAACATCCCTTCTCCTCATCATTGCTGCCTTCACGGCCATTCACCGCTGGAATAATCTTTTGGTTTCCCCAACGTACTTGCTTTCTCTACAAGTGCATCAGATCCGGTATACGATTCCAGTCGTTTTCTGCCATGGCAGTAGATCTTTCGGCCTCATGACTCGGAGCCTGACGGTTGCTTCCGGCCTGTGTGCAGCTACAGCTCCAAGTGGAGTGACAAGGCGGTCGACGATTTCCGACGTGCTCTGCACATACGGAAGAGACCACCAAAACATTTGGCCGGGTGGATTTTGTCTTTTGTCTCGATTGTATGCGCACCGTTTTTTAAAACATGCGCAGGAAGCCATCAGCTCTCAGAACCCGTGAAAGGTAGCGCATTTTAGGAAATTTTTATTCCGTTTCACCCTAATGCGTTTAAACCCGCCAATAAACGTCTTGTTCTAGCGATCACTCCTAATACCCCTGAACTGCTTCCTGGAAAATGTCTGTTCGTTTTTTTCACCAATACGCCAAACTGGCGTCACAAACGAGACGCAGGACCTTCTTCGACACTAGGTCACCCCTCTGGTCGTGTCAAACCAAAAACCCCATTCGCTTTTAAGAGAACAACAGGCCTCAGGGAGGTAAAAGCAGACGCCCAAATAGCCATCTTGCCTGCCGACAGAGGCCGATCAATAGTTTTCCTTGATAAAGTTAACTACTAAAAAATCCGAACTTTCCTCAGTGATCAACAGTCTTAGAGAGTCAGCAACACCGCCGGCCTACAGCCACTTCTGGCAAAAGTGAGTAAAAATCTGGGTAGACTAAAGAAAGAAAAGGTCATCACCATCAAGGACTGGTACATGGCAGAGCACACCGAAGCGGCCATGGCACGGTCCTACGGCCTCCCAAAAGTACACACCAGACATACATATACGGCAAACCGTCTCCCTCCGAGGCACGCCTACATACAGGCTGGCAAACTGGCTATTCCAAAAGCTGAAGTTCCTTATGGTGAGCTAACAAACGACAGATCAGTCGGCAGAAAAATTTCGAAACAAAAAAGTCAGTCACAATTGAACCAGGTGAAAGGCTGGTGTGATTCGATGTCATATCACTCTTCACCTTCATACCACAAGCCCTTGCTGTCGAAACTATCCGAGACCCTCTACGACAGAATTACGAGGAGAGAGAAGGTCAGCCCACAACTAAGGACTTCAGAAAACGCACGCAGCATTGCCTCAAGGCCTACGTCACCTTCGAAGAGACCACATATGAGCAAATCAAAGGCACCCTAATGGGGTCCACAACCTCTGGTCTCATTGATAATGTGGTACTACAAAAATTTGAGAGAATGCTGTTTGAAGAGTATGAGCCCCAATGTTGGGCATGCTACGTGGACAGCACCTTCATTGGCATCAAAGAGAATAGAATAATCAACTACAAAGAGCGATTTTTCCCGATCTACAGTTCACGATGGCAAAATAGGTGGAGGGCAGACTTCCGTTTCTGGATATGCTCGTCTGCCGCCAACCAGACGGCAAAATGCCGACGTCTGTCTACCGTAAACTGACAAACACTTCGCAAATATTGAGTTACAATATCAACCACCCGCTGCAACACAAACGAGTTTTATAAGTTCGCTAACCGACGGATAGAAACCCACTGCAGCACTCCAGCTGCCAAACGAGACGAGGTAAAGAGACTCCGGTTATCCACGTGCATTCAGTGAGCAAAACCGTATGCCACCAAAAACGCGGACCAAGGAGCTTTGCCCACCGAAGTCGTGGCGGAACATCCCGTACATCAAAGGGTCTCTGAAACCGTGGCTAGTTCCCTCGCGCCTTTGGGACTAGGATTGTCCGACAGGCATGCCGCCACAATCCGACAGCAAGTAATGTAACCGAAAGACCCTATCCCGAAACAGGAAAAATCAGGCATTGTCTACCGACTTTAGTGCCGTTGCGGCATGTGCACCTGCGTTGGAGATACCGTCCGGCCGCTGAAAACGCGAATAAATAACAGCAGCTGGCGGTAAG